>JAWDGP010002150.1:15000-45000 GCA_033675545.1 Elysia crispata | reverse complement strand
AGATTCTTTATTTTAATTTATAAAATGAACAATGTATGGACGCAGAATTGTTAACTTCCAATATTTTATTCAAATATTTTCTTTTGGCATGGTGCAAAAGGCTCAAAATCCTCTATCTGCTTGATTCACCTGATTTTACCAAAATTGATTGTAGCATTACTTTTTTTTTTTTTAATTTGCCGTCCCTCCCTTCTGGTGTTGAAAGTGTATTTAATGTGATCTACGCAAAATGATTAGGTTTGGGCCTCACCCTGTAGGTGCTCATGTCTCTGTAGACCTTGGGCCACATGGGCACCAGGGCGTTCCTCAGAGGTTTGATGAAGGCGATCAGAAGCAGCGAGACGAGAGCCACACGGATGACACCAGAGCAGCTGTTGTAGCGAGCCATCCGCCTCATGGGGAGGACGCTCTCCAACAGCCTAGTCCAGGACGGGCGTCTATAGAAAACTGTGGATTTGCTGCGGCTGTGGCTATGAGCGGACACTTGGCCTGTGAAGAAAGCAGTTCTTTGTAAACTGTTTATGATTCAACGCTATTCAATATGAGGAGAAGCGTTCTTTTCAAAACTTTGACTCCAGGTAAGTCCGATTAAAAAAAAATCAGTGTTTGGTCAAGTAAAGAAAATTAGAAGGGGAAGACAGGTAAACAGGTAGACAGAAACAGTAACGGGCAGCAAAATAGAAGGGAAAACAATCATAAACATTTAAATAAATAAAAGAAGAGACAGAGATGTGAGAGAGAGAGAGAGAGAGAGAGAGAGAGAGAGAGAGAGAGAGACAGGAGAGAGAAGAATATGGCGAAAAAAAGAGGAGATTTTAAAAAAGGTCTTGTTAACTATTATATCCATCGAATATAAGTTTAAAAACAGTTTTATGGAGAAATTAATTGCAGGCTGATCTTACTGGAAAGAGCTATCGAAATTAAAACGAAAACCATGAGGTTATGTTGTTGGCGTTTAAAAAAAACGGGACGTATGAACAGTAACTTTTATGTCAAGAGTCTGGATCTAAACGATAGCTACTGCCAGTTAGGATTGGGCAGTAAACTAAATAAGAGAACTCTTAAAATTATCTGGCGATTTCAGATTGTTCTAATTTATATTTATCCTTCTACGTGAATATAATCTTAGGCCGCGATTTTTTTTTTACTTGGATTTTAATGTCCTTAAATGCAGATATAGCTGAACGCGGAAAAAAACGATAAAGGGTAGGTTTAATGTAAGAGAACCGTAATATTACTGCCTTTTTGACAAGTGCAGTTTCAACATCAGCGACCTATGAACTTCTCTACATCACAGCTCGTTTCAAAAACAAGTATAAACAAGATCTCAGACACTTGAATGGCATTAAGGTTTAAACTATCTGCATTGACAAATTACATTAATGCGTAATAAGAAAGTGTTAACTTCTTTTTTTATTATTATTTAATGAAGCGACGCCAAAAATGGTAGTAGAGCATGGAAAACAGAGTACAAGTTTCGTCTGTTGAGAAATGTCTAAGTGATTGATATACAAACCAGGCAGTTGTAATAAAAGTAAGAAAGTAAAACTATCAACTGATCACAAACGCAAACAAAAACAAAAAGTAATTATTACTGATTTTATTAATTTCATTATTTTATTTTTGTAAAACCTTCGTATAGTTGTGCAGCAATTACAAAATGGTTTTTTTGCACGCCTTATTACTTCAGTTGTGATTGTGAATACAACTATTTATAGATTATTTGAAGCGTTTTACTTTGTTTAGCTGTGACTGCCAATGTTATTTATTCCATACATCGTTGGATTTCCCGTATAATCCTTGAATTACAGACCAAACTGGGTGCCCTTGAGATGCATAATGTCCCGCACCATTTCGTTGGCAGTGAGGCCCTCTGGACCACTGAACCAATGTATGAGGGGACCAATGTCATACTTCGCACACGTATACATACGCAGACCGTCATGCGTACATAACTTTATGTTCCCAAGTAGAGTTTAAAGTTTATACATATATATTTATTGTAAATATCAATCATTCTGAAGGTTTTTTTACGCAAAGAGTGCTATTCTCTTTTAGGAAATTACTTCACCAGTAATTCTTACATGTGGCATTTCGTAATATCCAAAGGTAAAGAGAAGAGTCACGCATTGGAGAATTCTAAAAAGGGAACCATGTTCTAAATTGAGAAAAAAATGCAGTAAAAAATACGGAGGAAATACGAATTGTTCAACTTATGTTTTGTTCATCTGAATATATGAAATACATATGCTTCACTGTTGCAAAGCTTCCTTTTCCTTCCCTATACGAGTTGTAATGCGTAAAACTCTCTTGAGAAAGGCCATTGTTAAGCAATGTGATTTCCAACTGTAGAGTTCCATTTCTTTTTCTTTTGTATCAATAGATGTTCGGAAATAAATAAAAGGTGGTGAGCTAAATAAAACTTGCCAATATAATATACCATAATATCCTAAGCAAACCACTTTGTAGCTTACAAAATTTAAAAAATAAAATAACGGTCGACCAGATGTTTAATGGGTAGAGCTTGTCTTTGCTGAATGTATTAGTTCAATGTTGTTTACATTTGATTGTATGGTAGCCATAACGTCGCCAATCAAAGACTTCTTTTATGTTTAACGTAATTAGAGTTGGTTACCACACAGAGCCTGCTCGGTGAGGGAGAACAAGCACTATTGCAAGCTTGTATTAGCTACGGAAATCGATCGTGGACAAAATGGTCCTGCAGTCCTCAGAGAGAGAACTCAATACTAGGCAGAGGACGTTGAGCCACAGTGATGTATTCTCGGAGGGCAGCCAGAGCGACACCTAAGTCTTTGCTGATGTCGCTGACAAGCGGACGAAAGACTTGAATAACGTCAACAATCGTGTTATAAACACAGTCTTAAAAAGCACCTCTCTCTCTCTCTCTCTCTCTCTCTCTCTCTCTCTCTCTCTCTCTCTCTCTCTCTCTCTCTCTCTCTCTCTCTCTCTCTCTCTCTCTCTCTCTCTCTCTCTCTCTCTCTCTCTCTCTCCAACACTGACTTAATGAGTGTACAATCAAAGCCCTCCTCCGCCCCCTCCTCATTTTTCGTAAACAGTAAAGAAAGGGGTGAAAATGTGACCCGCATTACAGCACCTGTGAATTACTGGACCACTTGATCACATGATCACACAGGACTCTGTTATTCAAGAGCGCTGTGCGCTGATTAACTGATTTTCCCGCCCGAAAAGTCCAGCGTTGCTGTTGCAGCTAGCATAGTGCCAAGACAAGGGATTAGATCTAGTCTTGATGTAAGGGTATGAATGGGCAAAAAAACTGGAGACCCAGACCCAGACACTGAGACAGCCGTCGGTCATTGCAGGTCGGTAACGGGAATCCTTCCCTGACCCTCCCTTCAGGCGGCCGGTGGCTGGACAACCTGTGTGCTATTTTAAGATTCGTAACGCCTGATTAAAGCGCGGAATTGAAGAGGGGGGTCCCGTTGTAGGCTGTTTTAAGCTGCAAAATATATAACGTCTTGTAAGGTGAGTAACATAATTTTAAGATGTACGGAAACCCTCTGTATACCTAAAGGCGGAATTTTACTATGCTGCTTTAATTTTGAGGTTGAACCATTGTTTCATTCATGCCGAGAACTCGATTGGAAAGGGCAGAAAGTGGAGGTGTGGTTGAGGGATATTGAGCGATGGATTTACAAGCCTGACAAGTACTTAAAAAAATAATTAGCTAATGTTGTAAGAATCTAAATATATCTGAAAGTCGTTCACACGCCACTAGTGGCGTAACAAAAATACACCCCTTTTTTTTGAATGGGTTACAACGGTGCATCATAAAGTTCCTATCCATCTAATGATACCAGCCTTTGGGCGGTATAATAGGCGAAAGTTATCTTCCCAACGATCGTAAGCTAGTGCTTCTGGCACGGACTACGATTATCTTATATTCATGCCAGCCTAGGTGAGATCCAATGGCCGCTCAGATGTGATGAAGTGCATCAAGAGCTTTCATGGTAGGTCCAACTACATGTTTTCAGCAGTGCTTTGATTATGTCATGAGAAATTAACTTGACCATACAATTATGCCTTCCTCAAATCTTCTTGAGCAACGATGATTGAAATTGGTACCCTTTTCAACATTTTTTTTTTTTGGAGGGGGGGGGGGGAGGGAGAGGCTCTCTTCTAAGGTGCTTATTTTTGTTCTCAACATGATGCTGTTCGTAGCCCACTTTCTCTCGTTCCCATTGTAACAAGAAAACATGAAATTCAACGATATCGATGATGAGGGTAGGCATACATGTATAGATCTGCAATCCAAGTAGCTGAACGTCTTGCATACCTACTGCATGATTGAAGAAAAATCAATGCAGCTTGGGCTTGGAAATTTTTTTATTATTCCGCGATTTGAAGTTAAGATACTAAAATATGACTAGAACCTAGGAATTTCTCTAGGAAATAAAAAGGTTTATTCATATATTAGATCTAAAAAAATGATAAATGGTGGTAAACGCGCACGCATGATCTAAACAAAGCCACACGGTAAGCGTTATCGAAGGCGCCAAATACAATTTAGAAAAAAAAAAAGAGATAAATAAATAAATAAATAAAACATATCTTTTCCACGCTCACAATCTAGTCGCTAATAACTTTGCCAAAGTTTAGAATAAGCATGCGCTCTCTCTCTCTCTCTCTCTCTCTCTCTCTCTCTCTCTCTCTCTCTCTCTCTCTCTCTCTCTCTCTCTCTCTCTCTCTCTCTCTCTCTCTCTCTCTCTCTCTCTCTATCTATCTATCTATCTCATTCTTCGCTCTCTCTCTCTCTCTCTCTCTCTCTCTCTCTCTCTCTCTCTTTCTCTCTCTCTATCTATCTATCTTTTTATCTATCTCACTCTTCGCTCTCTCTCTCTATCTATCCATCTATCCATCTATTTATCTTTCTATCTATCTATCTATCTATCTATCTATCTATCTACTCTCTCTCTCTCTCTCTCTCTCTCTCTCTCTCTCTCTCTCTCCCTCCCTCCCCGCCCCACTCACCCACCTTTTCCTCTTCCCTGGTCTTTTCTTCCAAACACTCACATGCGCTCTTTATGTCTTCATCAATACATATTTACTTAGGTCTAATGGGTAAGCGTTTGTTTCAGGCAGATGGCGAGCGCCAAGTTGGCTTAGCTTTTTAGAAAAGGATTCAATTGATCAGTTGTAGCGCTGACAATTGTTTTTGTCATTGGGAACTTTCTTGGAGGAATGAGGCATGATGGAGGAGAGGTGGGTGTATTCGATCAAAAAGAAGTTTAGCTTGTTGGAGACGATCAGTCGACCCCAATATACAATAATCACATGATTAGTTGCGGCCCAGAGTGCAATTTGGTAGTCAGAATTATAGCGGTGCCCAAAGAAGGGGAAAAATCATAGCGATAGAGGCATAAAATTAAGTCACATTCACTATGAATGTATGAGAATAAAGATGTTGTGGGGTTGGGGATGAAACAGATATAATTAACTTTGACGTTTAGAAAAGATTTCCCTATTGTGGCTGAAAGATATTAAGCAAACATTTAACTGTTTTGAACTACTCTGATCACATAGCTTCTTGTTGTGTCTCTTTTGTTTTGTCATTGTAAATGGGGAAAATAGGTCGAAATTAGATTCAGGAATTAAAAAAAAGCAAAAACAAAAAACTTAGCGCAGAATATTTTAACCAAACACAAAATCATATATATTTTCCTAATTTTATTTTTTATTGCTATTGCCAATAAATTCTTTTCTCGAATCAAATAATGTTTTACGACCTTTCAATTTTTTATATTTGAAGCCGTAAGGTTAAAAGGCAAGACTTTATAATTTATTACAGAGAGAAACAATCGGTATTTCAATAAACACTTCTAATTACATATAGCAGAAACAAAACACCCAGCCACTTCTTTTCCCTCTCATTTTACTTATCTTTCTCTCTTTCTGTTCTTTCTCTTTTTATTTCTCTCTCTCTCTCTCTCTCTCTCTCTCTCTCTCTCTCTATCTATCTATCTATCTATCTATCTATTTATCTATCTCACTCTTCGCTCTCCCTCTCTCTATCTATCTATCTATCTATCTATCTATCTATCTCACTCTTCGCTCTCCCTCTCTATCTATCCATCTATCTATCTATTTATCTTTCTATCTATCTATCTATCTATCTATCTATCTATCTATCTATCTATCTATCTATCTACTCTCTCTCTCTCTCTCTCTCTCTCTCTCCCTCCCCGCCCCACTCACCCACCTTTTCCTCTTCCCTGGTCTTTTCTTCCAAACACTCACATGCGCTCTTTATGCCTTCATCAATACATATTTACTTAGGTCTAATGGGTAAGCGTTTGTTTCAGGCAGATGGCGAGCGCCAAGTTGGCTTAGCTTTTTAGAAAAGGATTCAATTGATCAGTTGTAGCGCTGACAATTGTTTTTGACATTGGGAACTTTCTTGGAGGAATGAGGCATGATGGAGGAGAGGTGGGTGTATTCGATCAAAAAGAAGTTTAGCTTGTTGGAGACGATCAGTCGACCCCAATATACAATAATCACATGATTAGTTGCGGCCCAGAGTGCAATTTGGTAGTCAGAATTACAGCGGTGCCCAAAGAAGGGGAAAAATCATAGCGATAGAGGCATAAAATTAAGTCACATTCACTATGAATGTATGAGAATAAAGATGTTGTGGGGTTGGGGATGAAACAGATATAATTAACTTTGACGTTTAGAAAAGATTTCCCTATTGTGGCTGAAAGATATTAAGCAAACATTTAACTGTTTTGAACTACTCTGATCACATAGCTTCTTGTTGTGTCTCTTTTGTTTTGTCATTGTAAATGGGGAAAATAGATCGAAATTAGATTCAGGAATTAAAAAAAAACAAAAACAAAAAACTTAGCGCAGAATATTTTAACCAAACACAAAATCATATATATTTTCCTAATTTTATTTTTTATTGCTATTGCCAATCAATTCTTTTCTCGAATCAAATAATGTTTTACGACCTTTCAATTTTTTATATTTGAAGCCGTAAGGTTAAAAGGCAAGACTTTATAATTTATTACAGAGAGAAACAATCGGTATTTCAATAAACACTTCTAATTACATACAGCAGAAACAAAACACCCAGCCTCTTCTTTTCCCTCTCATTTTACTTATCTTTCTCTCTTTCTGTTCTTTCTCTTTTTATTTCTCTCTCTCTCTCTCTCTCTCTCTCTCTCTCTCTCTCTCTCTCTCTCTCTCTCTCTCTCTCTCTCTCTCTCCCTCTCATATATATAATAGCCTTGTCTATGAAGATCTCTTAGGTCTCAACGGATGAAATGAATATGATACTGAAAAATGACTGAAAAATGAAACAAACTTGAGCTGCTATTCTTCAAAGAGAATTCCACTTTTGAATATTTTTATAGGCAAGGATTTCTTATAGTTATAGCAAAATCTGCAGAGTGACGGAATGGCTTTCAGGAGGTCCTGAGTTCTATCCATGTCTGAAACTTTCCATCTAACCAGTCCCATACTTGGCTTGACGGACAGTCACCGTCTCCGTATATGAGTCCTCGGGAAAGTAAAGATTTTTCATCTTACCAAAAAACTATGATCACAAAGTTTCATGTTCAATACCTTGGCTTTATTCATGTAATCAGCTACAAGTATTGTTGCTAAAGTTTTGCACTCTCATCGTTAATCCTGTGAGAGGCCATTTCTGATGGTTATTAATAGCAGGTTTCAATGACGGCCTCCAAGGCTTTAAGATCTTGTACTACACATACACCTCTCTCTATAATCTAAGTCTATCTGTGATTGGAGTTCGTACCAGAGGGGTGACATGAAATATATGGAAAATCTAACCGATTGCTCCTCACCTGGCTTGGAATGTCCGTTGTATGTCGACCAGCGATCTTCCTCCGCTGCCCGTGTCATGATGGTTTTGAAGAAAACCAGCAATTGTGCGACAAACTTGGGTGGATTCGATGCTTCTTCACTGATACTCTTCGTCATTAATAGATCTTGGGAGCAAATAAGTGTATCTTCTTAGAGGAATCGACGCTAGGCTCGGCTTCCTTGTCACGTCTAGTAGTCTAAGAGGAAAAAGTTCCACTTCTGTGAGAATTTATGCAACTCAACATTCCAGAACTCAATCATAAATGTCAAGTTTGGAAATAGATTTGTCGAATAAACTGAGAAGGCGTAGTTGACAAATGACAAAGAAAATTAAACGAGTTTTCACACAGCTCTAAATCTATTACAGTGCTAAAAAATTGTCGATGTTTGAACTATGCCTTTATTCAGTCTCCAGGCACGTTACAGTGGAGCAGTTGTTGTGAATGGTGCGCGAATGTATCGTGCTGGTAAGACTCTCTTCTGCTTAAAATAGTCTTGTATTTATTTTATATAGATCTGTGTGAAGTGAAGAAATGGGCATGAAGGGCCTCTTCCACTAACTCGATGTGACCAATATGAGATTCGAAATCCGAATTTCCTTATTAAAATCTCTTTCTTACTATAAGAGCAGGCAATATTTTAGAAATAACCTGTCAGTCCAGCGCACTGACCAGATCGTGTGCCGCTTCTACTGGCGTAACAGTTTTACAACTGAGAGATTTATAGAATGTGTGTAAAAAGTGTTTCTCAAGGACATGAAGTCCGACCTAACTCAGCGTCGTCATCGAAATGCCGCGAGTGTCTCATTTTACAGAAACACTACAATTCTCTATTACAGTCGTTTTTCAAATACTTTAAAGAGGAAACTTGTCTAAAGGAAATAATTATGGGTTGTTATATTTTTTGCTTATCCATCTGCTACAAACACTCGTTTCTCAATATAGATTTTCTTTGACTGACAAACCGCGATTAAACCTAGTTCTGTGATAATGCTGAGACAGTAGGAGGGATGCATGATAGAGTGTCACTGTCATGTCTGGTGAGTATAATCGTGGCTAATTCCACTCAACAAGGCTTATCTAGATATGATGCAACGGCTTATAATAAAGCAGGGTTGAAATCAATTTGTTCCTCATTATACACGTTCATGATTGAACTTACAGTTTGATGCGTTGTTGGCCTTCTTTCATTTCTATTCTGTGCGTCCGGTGTATTTCGTTCTTCTATATTCCCCTAACTGGTAACATTTCAAGCTTAAAAATGTACTGCGCTACCTGCCATTTTAGTCAACAATCTGAATATATTCGCGCAAATTTTTCCACATCCACCTATAGGCCTACTAATTCTTAAAAAAGTGAAACACTGCAACTATCTGCATAGAGCGAAAAAGTCGAAAATTCGAGAAAGCCATTATTCTAGGCCTCCGGTGTTGAGTGTCTCTAAACCCAATGCAGAGTGGTATATGTATCACAAGTTAGTAACAGGGAAACCTGCTGTTGAGAACGAAGGCGCTGGTCACTACGAATGTCACAACGCAAAACAGGAAATGGGACGAGAGGGACGTCACTCGAATCTTTATTGTTATTTTAGTTATCCTGTCATAATAATATGTTCGCGGATTTATGTTCAAACTTGTTCTAGTTTTTGTGTTATTTTTTTTTTTTATTCTAAAGTCTGATTACGATCATCAAGTCGGTTTTCTCGAATTAGGAACTTTCGCGTTGGAGTTATTGGTTTCTATGGTTTATATTTTATTTGAAAAATTAGAAAACACTCGAGGCGCTTACAGCAGAGTGTTATAATAAAGAATGGAGAATTTCTTTTCAGACGGCGCAAATCGTCTGTCTACAACCATAACTCCTTCCAACGGCGAATTAAAAATTTAATTGAAAAATGTCAAATCGATTATATCTACATGTCAACCAGGGTATCGATTGATAGACTATGAACAGTTACTGGAGAACCTGTGATGCATTAGCGCCTCACACTGCGGAGATTTGCCGAGGGTCCAAGCGAGTGAGTCATAACATGTAGACCAAAGCTGTTCGAGAGTGGTGCTATGACACCGCAGTTTTTCATTAGCACAAGCTTACATTGTTATTCAGATGTTTGTTTGTTTGTTTTTTGTATTGTTTTTGTTTTTTGTTTTTTGTTTTTTTTTGTTTTTTGTTTTTTTTTTTGGTCTATCACAACTGCTGTAGGCCTAGTGAAATTGTTATGATAGAATTTTTTAAAACTTATACTTGAGGTCGATTATTGAACCCCTCATCCAAATCTAAAAGGA
Source organism: Elysia crispata (assembly GCA_033675545.1). Classification (NCBI taxonomy): domain Eukaryota; kingdom Metazoa; phylum Mollusca; class Gastropoda; family Plakobranchidae; genus Elysia; species Elysia crispata. The sequence goes on along the minus strand of JAWDGP010002150.1, from coordinate 34,850 downwards.
ATTGAAACGTGAAAAGTTACTTCACAAGTCGATTTTAACGACCGCGGCATACAAGTACTTTCCGCATCCGTGGAAGGAGTGCACCGATCTGAACTGACCTGACTCGTGTGAAGAGAAAAATAGCACATGAATTCCCGGTCACAGATTTGAAACAAAAAAAAAATGAAAAGCGTTGAACATCACAACACAAATCAGATGTTCCGTCGCCGCTGCGCGTGCCCCACGGGAGAAACTCAGTGAACACCATGTCACATGCCAGTGCGATGGAAGCCACAAGAATACCTCTTTCCCTCCCGTATAGTCCTCCCATTAGATCTCGATTCTATAAAAACTCTGCATCTATACCTGGACTTTTTCTTTACTTGGGTTTTTAGGTAGGTCGTGTATCATGTTTGGGGCGTGACCGAGGGGGCGGCGGGCGTCCCAGCACGGAGTCTACCTCCGCGCGGGCTGCGGGGTTGCTGGAGCGGGGAGGACCGTTCTGACTCGGGATGGAATCGACAGATCACCTGGTCCCGTGATCCCATTGGGCCCAGGGGCCATCGTGGTCAAGGACCGCAGAGAGTCAACAAAGTTTAAATAGAGGGTTTAGTGTCTTTTTATGAGGCAGGGGTAGAAAAGGTTTACAGTAGAAAAAATATGCTACCAAGTTCCATAATATCTGATACCGCAATTTTTTGCACAATGGGTTCGAGATTTAACCTAGAGTTTATAAAATCTCCCTCTCCCTCCCCCCTTTTTTCTAGTATGTGTGTGTAAAAGGCGGAGGATAAGGGTGGTAAAGGGGTGTAGGCCCTAAAGGTTTACCACCCATCCACCCTCTAAATTAAAAATAGCAAACACTTTTGCAATTTGCATCCTATAAAGAAATTACTCAAATTTTATTATTTCAACATATGGATTAAAAAAAAAAAAACATTAGCATCATCATCATCATCATCATCATCATAATAATAATAATTATAATTATAATAATAATAATTATAATAATAATAATAATAATAATAATAATAATAATAATAATAATAATAATAATAATAATAATAATAATAATAATAATAATAATAATAATAATAATAATAATAATAATAATAATAATAATAATAATAATAATAATAATAATAATAATAATAATAATAATAATAATAATAATAATAATAATAATAATAATAATAATAATAATAATAATTTATAAAATTTTCGTAGGCCTATGGCTCTTTTAGAACAATTCCTTGTAAAGTCATTTCTTTAAAATTTATGCAAATTACAGAAGCGACAGAGAGACGATTGTGAAAAATAACCTTCACAAACATTACGCTCAGTCTTTAAAATCTTTCACAGTTCGGGGGCCATGAAACTATTTTTTTTTTTTTTTTTTAAAGTTAGTTTGTTAGTAGCACCGTAAAGCAGAGATTCATTTTAAAAACCCCATTAAACAAAATTGCAGTTAAACGAGGCTGGTTTTCTGGACCCGCCGGTTTGAGTTTGGTAAATTTTAGGAAGGACAGCTGGAAAGGGGAGAGAGGTGAAGGGGGTAATCACGGAATGGTGGCCTCCAGACACCACAAGTGGGGCAGGGGAAGCGAGAAACGGCCTTGGGTGCGACAACAGCCTCTCTGTTTGTCCGTATCTAAGCTGGGAGTGCTGAACAGCGACTACTAGCCGAACTTGTATCGCAAACGAACCGTAACGGTGAAAGACAAGAATTCATGCCAAAACAACGCTCTTGTTTCGTGTTATAAGACTAAAAAAGGATATATTATAATGGTATGTTAATCAGTTGAGAGGTGTCACCAATATTGTTCCAACAGATTAGAAGAGAGACTATTATTCCAGCATTAGGAATGATAAACTTGACCAGACAGTAAGAGAGAGAGAGAGTGCGAGAGCGAGCGAGCGAGAGAGAGAGAGAGAGAGAGAGAGAGAGAGAGAGAGAGAGAGAGAGAGAGACAGAGAGAGAGAGACAGAGAGAGAGAGAGACAGAGGGAGGTGGGGTGGGCAGCGAGAGCATGTGTTTGTGAGAGAGAGAGAAAGAGAGAGAGACAGGATAGAGAGAAAGAGAGAGATAGGGAGGGAGAGAGACAGGATAGAAAGAAAGAGAGAAAAAGTGAGTGAGAGCATTCATATGTTTAATGACTAGAAAAGAGAATAAGTAGGCCAAAATCCTAACTTGATGTAAGTTAGTAATAAGGCCTAAAGGCTAAGCTAACATTGATTGTCGTTGGTCTTATTGGCAGAACTAGAAGTGATCGTATAACTGTTGTTTTATATATATATATATATATATATTTCATAAATTAAGCTTTACAGCAATGAAGTTTTGTGAAAAACTCGAGCACAAACAAGAAATAAAAAAGGCACTCATTCTAAATATTCCAACCTAGAAAAATTAGATTACATTTCTTTAAATCATGTGTGGAAATACAGGAGATTTCGACTTAATTTTAAAAGATGCATTTTTTTCTGTTTTCCATGAAGTTCTATAACTAACACAATACTGATTAACTACTTTTATGAAATAGGCGGCGATTGCTTCAAACCTTTACAGTTATTTTTCATTTTTTTTATTGTTTGATTATTTATTTACTTGTTTTATTTTCTCTTATTTTTTGTTTTAATTTATTTTACTTTTGTAGATTTTTCATGCAAAGAAATTAATATTCGTATCAAGTTACAAATTATCAACATTTTTCGTGTTTTATATTGTTAAAAATATGATGATGAAACAAAAGCAAAAGGCACGGATGAAGTGAGAAAATAGTAGTATAAATAATTCAATCTAATATGGTACAACTCAATAACTTATATTTCCCCGGAAAATTGCGTAATTAGATAGATAAAAAAAAAATAACCGAAGCTGAGGATAGGGATTAAAGAATGGATGAACTTCTAATTTACTCGCAATTTGGCCATAGCGAGGTCTTATGGTGTTTTACTCAGAACTTAATATTGAGAGATGACGTGTACTGCCATTTCTGGCTCCAAACAATCTAACAATGGATGGGGCCTGACTTTATCAACTCTGAAATGGACACTCGAACCCCAAAGCCTTTCCAAAGTTTTGATTGTGCTAAAAGCTACGAAGAACAATGATTTTATATTAAATCTAGAAGATCTTCGCCTCATAGTGTGAAAACTCTCCTGCTGCGGTTTCCCTCTCTTTCTCTTTTTGTGTTCGATTAAAGCTGCGATAAATTGGGGATAAGGGAAATAAAACAAAAGCAAGAACAGCACCAATCGAATAAATAAAAATATATGACATAGGCTTAATTATAGGCGATCACTATAAATTTCAATCCATGAATAATAGATAATTTATAATATTTTTTTTCCATCGGAGGAACAAAATTAATACGCTTTGTCACTAAAGATCGATTGTTCAAGTGGATGGTGTACATGTCGATCCCCTAAGGCCATTTCTTCAAAACGGTAACTCCGGTATATGAATTTTTAATGTTCAATAATCTGTACAAGTTTGTGAGGAAATCAAAAACCTGTGTGTGTGTGTGTGTGTTTTTTTTTTTTTTTTTTTTTTTTTTGGGGGGGGGGGGGGGGGGGGGGGTGTGAGGGGGGGGTATTAAAATATTAAAAAAAACTTTCTAAGATGTGTAACATCCATGGATAAAGTAGACGCTTTTCCCCCACGCACACAGCGTTAAAGATGATTGATCGGATATGTTTGATTCATTTCAAGTAACGAAGGATAATATTGTCATCGGCATCTATAATTGTATAGAAGCCAGGTTTTGCTGCAGGCATCTTACAGAACAAAACAAGAAGTTCAAGGCCTATCGTCCCCCAAAACCCCCATTAAAATGTGAGATGAGCTGCTCTCTCTAAATCAATACTTTGATCCTTACGTCACACACGACTGGATTGTTCTACCTCAAATTACCTCTATGGTTTGACTTGCCGTATAACCTTCGAGCTTTTTTTTTGGTTTTGTTTTTTTTTTGTTTTTGTTTTTGTTTTTTTTGTTTTTTTTTGGGGGGGTGGAGAGAGAGAGGGGTATTAAAAAACTTTCTAAGATGTGTAACATCCATGGATAAAGTAGACGCTTTTACCCCACGCTCACAGCGTTAAAGATGATTGATCGGATATGTTTGATTCATTTCAAGTAACGAAGGATAATATTGTCATCGGCATCTATAATTGTTGTATAGAAGCCAGGTTTTGCTGCAGGCATCTTACAGAACAAAACAAGAAGTTCAAGGCCTATCGTCCCCCAAAACCCCCATTAAAATGTGAGATGAGCTGCTCTCTCTAAATCAATACTTTGACCCTTACGTCACACACGACTGGATTGTTCTACCTCAAATTACCTCTATGGTTTGACTTGCCGTATAACCTTCGAGCTCAAGCTATGTGTTTATTTTCATATTAAAGGAAATTAAAAAAAACACGGCTCTTTTTTTTTATGGTACATGCACTCAACCAACAATAATTGGTCACAGTCACTGATTTCATACAAATTGCATGATGTTGATGGATGGGAGATAATGCGTGCTAAATTTCAGTCTATTAATATTGTCAGGAGTTATATCATTTTCACATTTACTGCCTTTGAAAAAATGATGCTTTATCATTTTTTATTAACACTTCTCAACTCTGGCTATGAATATTAAAGAGAAGGAGATTGTAATTAAATAAAATTTGCACGTTTCCCTGAAAATACAATTACATGTGTAATGAATTTTGAAAACCGCATCTTTTCCTAAAATATAAATTATAATTGTCATCATTGTTCATCCTGACTTTTTTAGGGGTCGTTAATTGTTTCTGATGCTGTTTTTCACCATAATAGTAATAACAAACTTAAAAAGTAGGCAGCACTTCATATATTTATTTTAAACTCTATTCTTTAATATATTCATCAAAGTATTTTGTGTACAATTAAAAAAATTTCTTTTTACCTACAAATGTAAGTGAATTACCTTGCTGGGATAATTCCTATACTTTCCTTGAGATCAATTTCCTATTAATAGCTGTAGGATTCTTACGTGATTATTGTGTGCAATTTTTACAGCAACTACCAGTGCAACTCTTTTCAAAAGGTTAAATTTATCCAAGTTCTAGACTTTTCATTTTTTTAGATCCTCACTGTCAGACAATTTACAGTAAGAGAAGAATTTGTGTGATTATCCTAAATCTGATATTTTCAATGACAATAGAAAAGGTGTAAAGCTCATCACAGAGCTTGAATCTCTCCTCCTAATTTTAAGTTGTTACTAGTGTGAATATCCTTTTTTCAGTTCAGATAATTTAAGGAATACAATAAAAGTCACAGACATTTGGATTTTTTAATTTCCCTTATTTATCTCTAATATCAGCCTACCTGAGTCTTAAATGACAATGATTACTATTTTTTTTTTTTTCCCTTATTTCACAGTTAAGGCCATCAACTCTTTTTTCTTGCGAGATGAAGATTTGAATACAAAAGACATTACAGCTGAAGCTTTGAGTAATTTGCCCAAAACAGAACTTGAACTTGGTACCTTTGTATTGTTTGTTACATGACACACAATTTTCATAAATGAAAGATTTCATTGTTTCCGCTTTCTTTTTTCAAAAAAAAAAAAAAAAGAAAAAAGAGATAAATATAATCATTAACGATTTTTATGAATAATGTAAAGGCAAATGACATTTTGTATAAAAAAAAAAAATAAGAAAAAGTACTTGAAAGCACAAGAGTCAAATTTTTATTTACAAACATAGTGAAGTAAAAAAAAAGTATCAGCATAAAATCACAAAATTACAGGATCTATCAAGTGAAAATTCAATTTAAAAAAAAAAGAATTTCATGATTTCATATAACTGTTCAAATTTGCAGCTAGTATTTATATTCACGAACATCACAGATTTTTAGTTTAAAGAGGTGGGCAGGGGAGGTTAGTGTAGCAAAAGCCTTCCAGCTAGCTGGGTTTTTTTTTCTGGGTTGAATTCTTATTTTCGTTTCACATATAATTCGTTTTAAAACGAGTGTTCAGGTTGTGGATTCCACAAGGCATTAGAAAAATTGTTGATATTTGGAAGATTTGAAAAGCAAAACTAATATCATAAACTTAATTATTTCCTGTTTATCATTCCTAGATTTTATCAAAGGAGAAGCTAGGATTTACAAAAAAATAAAAAGCTTGATCAGAGTTAAATCATTAATGACTAAACAAAAATTCATTAGCCTGACAAGTATTTCTTTTCCTAACAACAAGTTTTGGTTAAAGCCTGACTAGACATAATTATTTTTCATTCAAACTAAGTTCTAAAGAAATCTCAAGTTTATAATCTATACAATAGAAAAAGGTAATGAAGTTTATTAAACACACAGGTCTATGACATGTTTATTTTCATAAATATTGTAAAATATCTTTTTCAGGTTTTAAAATTGAAGCAATTAAGATATCTTACAACTAGTGATTCACAATTGAATATTGCCATGTCAACAATGGTTTAATTTGGAAAGGTTCAAGATTTTACAAAGAATTTGTAAAAATATGTGTGTGTGCTTGAAAAAAGGGCCCATATGTCGGCGGGGGCGATTTCGAGATATCGGCCAATAAAGGTGAATAGGGTGTTGGAGGTCAAAAATGTAGTTTCATCATAATATGAAAGTTTAACCATTTCTAAACCATATTCCAAAAGATTAGTGCCCAATTTCACATTTAAAGATCTAAATTTGATGGTTTTGTAAGGTCTATGCACGAATAAAATCCTAAAATTTGTGCTAAAAATAACAAAATAACACCACCTCTTTATTCGCCCTTGATGGCCATTAGATGAATACTAACCCTATCATGTTTGGTATCAAATTTTTCGTAGTTATTTCCCCTACACTTTGACACCTAGTGCGCATGAATCGGGATGTTTACATTCCAAGGGGACTACTTACGCATCTTAGACTGCTAGCAGACATCAAAATTACCAGATACCCCTCATTTGAACCTGTCTAAACTATCGACTGCTAGCAGACATCAAAATTACCAGATACCCCTCATTTGAACCTCAGTCTAAACTATCAAAATTGGGTCAAAATTTTAATTCCTTCTTGATGTGGACGCTCCAAATCTTCTAGTTGATAAATTTTATCTTTATATTGGTTGGAGTAGTTTTTAAATTAAAATAAAAGCCAAAATTCATAGCTAGGTAGCTGAAAATTTTCGGGTTGGTCGTCAAGATGCAGCGTCCTAGTGACGACACTCCAAGAGAGGAGTAGATTGCTCGTCTTCTCAACACCGCCACTCAACTTGGCCTCATCAATGTTGTTGAAGATCATGCCCTTTGTGAAATCATCAAATCATACTTTTTGAAATGACCCAGAGGACGATGATGCTCAAGAAGCAGAGCTAGGTCTAGATCTAGACTTATCATCGAGTCTGAGGATGAGGAGACCTCACCTATACCCACACAGACAGATTTACAACCAGTTCCTTCTGATGAGTCTACAGGTAGACAAAATTAGTTACATTCAGCTCATTGAAATGAATGATAAACAAGTAACTATTCTTTATGTGTAAATTTTCAATGAGGAAGGCTAGGGTTTGGATCTAAGTCTAGATGAGGTCTGGATCTAGATCTAGGTTCTTGTTTCAAAACCTTATATACCTACATAATACATGATAAACTTTTATTGTGCATTATTCTAATTATTTTTTGCTCTTTTTTCTCTTTTTCTTTTCCACTCCAGATGACCCCTCTGAAGATCATAACATTATTGAGGACCTCTCGGTACTGCTACCAGCCCCGACCCCCAATTCCAACCAGCCCTAGAGGCACCACAAGTTTCACCATGTAACTGCAAGCGGAACAATGGTCAGCCCTGTCACACATTCTTTGATGACGTGGAAGTTTCAAGGTGCCGCTAGCAGTACATTGGCAAAACTAGACAAGAGTTGGACCTGGTCTTGTTGGCGAAGATTGAGTTGTGTGCATATGAGTGCGGAAACAGTGAGACAGAAAAAAAAGCAGAGAGTGAGAGAAAGGCAGCGCTTGATTTACAGACATACAGGTTTTGAGATTTGCCGTAATTTTTTTTTGCATCTGCACAGCATTGGAGAAAAAAAACTAAAAATTTATTCAAGCAATATAAAGAAAATGGAGTTGAAAGTAGGATTCACAAATCAACAAAAAAACAACCATCACATGCTCTTTCTTTTGAAGATGTCAAATTTGCCTTCAATTTTATTCAAAATTTTGCTGAAGCTAATGCGATTATCCTGCCAGGCCGCACACTGTATGCTTGGAAGTATAATTGCAAATTTTTGCCTACTGAATGTTCTCGTCATTTTGTGTATGGGAAGTATGCAGAGACTGTGGATGAATGTGGACAAAAGAAGATATCTCTGAGGAGTTTTTTAAGAATTTGGAATGATCTGCTTCCTTTTATCAAAAATCAGAAATCAGCCACTGGTTTTTGTTGGTACAGTCAACAAAGATCTATTCAAATGCAGCGAAGTGTGAACCAGCCTGATTCTCTAAAATCTTTAGTTGCTCCAATTCCTAAAGAAAAACAGCCAAGTGAGACAGCTTTAGACAGAGAGGAAACTTTTGAGCCAGTTGCAAAGTCAGCAAAGACAACAGATATTGGGAGTACATCTAATGGGATTGCAAAAAAAGGGAAGGGGAAAGGGAAAGGAAGAGGCAAGTAAAAATTAATTATGAAAACTTATCAGTTGTGTTTGTCCTCATCTTGGAAGAGTTACCCTTTGGTTCTAAAAAAAATTCATATTTAATTTTGCTTAACAGATAAATTTAATTTCTTTTTTTTTTACTGATGCAACATGTTGTTTATGCAAGTGTGTTTTGTTAGTGTGTGGCCTGTACAAATACTATTCTAGAATTTTTTCTTCAATTTAATAGCCCAGTCATCTTTTGAGCTATTTATCAGGCGCTGCCTTTACAAAATATTTTTTTATGATTGTATGAGACTTTAGTTTTTTATAACATAAAATCACTTGAACTTACAAAAAAAGTGTAAACCAATTTTACACAAGAGATATATACCATTGGATGCCTATTATTTTTTTAAAAATTTCATCTTCCTACAACTTACCTATTTTTTGAGTAACCTTAACTTTGCAAACAGATCACACCTAAATACATCAACTAATCTTTAATTCTTTTCAGATTTTCTCTTAAAACTTCAATTTCATGATTTTATACTATGTGATATTGCTTTTCCTTCTTCAAAGAGTCAGTTTCTTTGTTGCAAAACAGTTTTGAAGTGCCAAGATTATTCTTTCCACAATAATGACAATTTACCATTTTCCGCAATTACTTCCTCTCTACAGCTTTCAGAAAAAAAAGCTTTTTTTTCTCTCACTATTAAAAATGCTACTTTATTTAACTTAATATTACTGTGATTCATGCCTCTATATGATTAGTTAATGGTATTTACCTTTGGAAAGGTTTCAATTCCCATTTTCATGTTAATTTTTGTAAAATAAAAGTGTTGAAACTTTAAAGCCGTTTTTCTAAAAACTATGTTTTCGTACTTTTTCATACAAAAAATTCCATATCTCAGGAACTAATAAAGATATCTGAAAAATTCAAAAAGCAAAATGTTCAGCATGATCTAAATGCAATTATCTCATAATCCATATCTGCCGACATATGGGCCCTTTTCCCAGGCACACACGCATATGTTCCATTAATTTTTACATGTTTCAGGAGTGTCCAATGATGAAAAATGCATTTAAGATATGAAACTCTGCCATCACACTTCAATTGATTTTGAAAAAAATGAACATAATACCATTACCAATATTACTTTAATTAAAAAAATATCTTATGAAAGACATAGAGGCTTAAGTGATAAAGCAAGGGAACAAAGTGATTAAAAAACAAATACACATGTAAATATGTTGAATTCTTATAAATCCAATTACAAATACTTGAATTATTTTTCATCTTAAAATTTTATCAAAGAAAGTTGCTAACCTTGAAAGTCTGCAAAGTTGAAAAAAAGTTTCAAGCATTAACAATTTATAATAACAGTTATGTTTTTTTTTGTTGTTTTTTTTTTTGCCTTTTTTTTGTGGGGGGGTGCTTTAAGGTCTCTTAAGTCTTGGATGGAATTCTCAGCCTTTGGCATTAACTTTCAAATAAAAATATCATTCATTACTATCTACTTTGTTTACAATAAATTTTGGGAAGTTTAAAATGCTACAAATTTTAATAAAATATTGCGTATTTGAGTTCGCAAATTTTAATAAAAAAGGCGATATCTGAACTTAGCTTTTCTTTAGTCCTTTTATGACATCCCAAGTACATCCAATTATTAGAAAAACAAGTCTTTAAAAACCTAATATTTGTCCAGGATAAAAATTGCATTGAAAATAGGTTTCCTATTTCTCAGCTTCCAAGCAATTCTTTGGCTTGAAATGTTAACATCTTAAAATTGTAAGTTTTATGGTCCAAGAGGAATCTAAGGCTCTAACATTCAAGCTTTAACAGATAATGCTCTCCAATACGTGTTCTCTATTCATGGCTTGGAATTCAAAATAAATTAAAGAAAAATAAAAGACAAAATATATTTTATGGTTTCTAAGTCATCATGCAGGAATAGATATTTATTTAGCATAGAGTCAGGTGAATAGAAATTCTCCACTCTGTACTTTGTTTCAAAATAAAGAAAACTGAACTCTCAAAAAAAAAAACAAAAAAAAAAAAAATGCGTCCTAGTCATAGGATAAATCAATAAAATGACAGTACAAGTCTTCATAAAGTTTAGCAAAACTATGAAGACTTTTATGACATTTTTTTTTCCATTTACATAGGCGGCAGAAAATTGCTCATTAAAAAAAGATGCGCTAAAATATCAACAGCTCTAACAAGCCTGATGCTTCAGGAAGGGATACAATATATGAGAACATATAAGATGAGCCAAGAGCTCCCCAGATTGTGATAAATTCTTGTATGAACAATAGGTTTTTCTTCTTTTCAGATTATTTTGTTTCTTTTTAGCGGACTCATCTCTCACAGTTCATTGCTGTGAGCACTTTTATCTCAGCTGGGAAGTCTTTTTCTTCTGATAGAAAATAATAAATTTTAAAAGTGAGAGTACTTTCTGCATAAAGCTATTAATTTTCACAAAATTTATTCCCGATGCAGAGCTTCACTCCACTAAGTCTCTTTACTGAATAAGGATGAAGGTATAAATTATCTGCAAGCCTAGTAGTGGATCTACACAATAAAATGATGTCATATAATGAATGTGCAAAGACAAAACAAAAAAAAAACCTGACTCGTTTCTGCATTGAGCTATCCTTTAAAGGGTCTTTTTATTTCTGTCACGTTCTATGCAAAGAGCTTCCCTCAGCTAGCCTTCTGATAAATGAAAAATTCCCACAAGAACAAAGGATTCCATTCGATAAAGAAACAAATGTAGAAAATAATAGAGAAACTGAGGAGAAACTACATGCAACCACATCAAATAGTACAGCGGATGTAGCGACAACTTCAAGTGACGTCAGTCTGCCTAGCCAGCAAGTGAGCAATCACAAGACCTTGGGGTTGGAAACAGTTTAGACGCCTGTTATGATCTCAAATAACATTGCATGAATATGTCAGGCTATCAATGCAAAAAATTTTAATTGGACCGAATGCAATGCCTCCTCTAAGCAACCCTTATCATCAGCTCAGCTGGAGCCTATGAATACTGAATAGAGGGCGACCTCCAAAATCTCCCCAATATACAAGTGACATAACAGCCACACTTGAGCTCTTTCAAGATATAATCTTACCATGAAGAATTGATGGGGAAACAGGTGAGTACCTATCAGCAGAGCTGTAAAAAATGTCTGAATATGAGGTAGGTGTAGCCAAAGGCAAGTTTGTGACTGAGTCATTCACCCCACTCATGAATCAAACAGTACTCAATGTACCCACGAATAAAGTTAAAGTATAAGCCTTTCATGTGAGGTGGCCTGTAATTTTTAGGATCAATGAATAGTTTAGACAAATTGTGATTTCCATATTTTTTTAAAGCCCAACCTATTCCTGCATAAAACAGTTGAAATTTTTTGAATATGTTAATATTTGGCTGAGATATGACCCACAACGTAACACGAGGCTGGGGAATGAGAAACTGAGAAAAACGTGTTTAAAGTTAAGGAAGGCTTTCATGCAGGGTTGCAGTTATTTTTACAAAAACACCATAAAGCATATTTAAAGTTTCTTTTGGGCTTTGACAATTTTTGACAAGACAGAAAAATCTTTGATAGGTCATAAGATGCTAAAAAGTGAGAAACCTTGAAAATTTGATTTTTTTATGTTTGAAGCCAAATAGTTCAAAGTAGTAATTTCTGACATTAGCCTGAAAACCCCAAGCCACTTCAAATATGCCTTACCCCTGGTAACGTCAGCTCCAAAGCTGAACGAGAATATATGCGAGAATAGGTGAGAGAAACATATAGAGGAATCGAGGTAGAAAAGGTGCCCTCCATGTGCTGGAATCACCAAGACCAATAATGTTTGTGTGAGGATGATGCACTTTGATATGAATACTGTTGCTGACATCTGCTGAAAAGGTACCCCAATAGTCTGAGCAAATAAAGGCCCATACACGATTCCAGGCTTTAGAGGAACAGACAGCATCATGTGCAGCCATGTGAGCTGCTTTCAGATTGATGGTTGTATGGCTGAATCCCATTACAAAAATGCCTAGCCAATAGATCCCTAGGTTGCTGGTGCCCAATAACAATTGACTGCCAAGCCAGCTTGCTGCTGCAATTAGGTGAATCAACATCTCCACACCATAGCAGTCCCACCAGGAGCTCTTTTGCTCTAAACTGGAAATCTAAGTATTAAAAAAAATGTTATATGGTTATAATGTAAAAAATCTTGGTTCATGTATGTAATCATATAACATCGGAGGTCTTAAAAATGAAGAAAACCAAAATAAAGATGACATATTATGATTCTTGCAGATTCACTTTTCAATTTTCCTTTCCTTCTATCTTTATTTTGTATAAAGTTTAAGGTAAGCAGTGAGGGGAGCACTGTTACGACAATAACATCAACTCTGCAGTAAAATGAAGTCATAAATGAAATCCTTCTAAATGATAATTTAATATTTTTGGATCATATCTCAAAGTCATTCACAGAGCAATCCATTTTGTAAAATTATTTTCTTGAGATACTTGAAAGGCACAGACCTGTTTACTCAAAACTCCAAATTCTGGCAGCCTCTTGAGATGGACATGGTCTATGATGGTTTTTGTTGCTTCATCCACAGTTTTTGAGGAGAGAGATGCAGGGAAAGAGGACTAGTTATAGCGATCCTTTTCCATTTTAATTTTTGACACTGTAGATCATGTATATAAAATAATATGTTAGAATACCAGGTGTTTTTAAAGGTGATTTAATGTCTTAGGTTACAACTATTATAATTCCTTGTGATAATTAACTTCAACAGCAATTTACCCCTAATAATGCTTAATTATCATGGACAGCTTCCATCTTGTTGACAAGCGATGTCGTTATTCAAGATGTCGGAGCTTTCCTAGAGGTGTGTCACAGCAAATTGCAAACAAATTAACTATGACCATCTGATAAAAAAATTGGAAGGAAGAAAGAAAGAGGCTATCTTAACATGACTCGACCTGTGCCTGCTCACAGAGATCATTGGGAGTGCAATGAGAAATGATGAGTGAAGATGCATGTATATATGTGTATAAAAGCCACAAAATGAGATGTTTTGCACTAGACAATTACATGGGAAAATTTAATTTTCCTCAAGGCTTGAAATCCTGCGTATTTAAAGTGCTTTTACTGAAAAAATATGACAGTAAGAAATCAGAGCAGTATAATAAGCAGAAATTTAAAGCTCTTTCTACAGGAACATTGCATTTACACAAAAAAAATTCCTCCGCGATAAAGTCTCATTATCTTGCTGCCCAACACATATATTTGTTGGTTAGTAACCAGTGAAAGGTTATCAATCTGACAAGCTGAGATCTACACAAAAACTGGTGGTCTCAATTAGCCCTTGATAAAGATATCAATTTGAAAGTCTCTTATGGGACTTATTCTGATCAGAACCTAGATAAAAATCAAATAACATTAAAATGTTAAAGAAGAATCTAGCTAAAATAGTTTAATCATTTTTATGGATTAGAATAAGCCTGTGACAATGGGTCTCTACAGTTTGTGGTTTGTTTGAAATGAAGTTCAAAACTATTTAAAATAGATCATCATAATTTTTCTTGCTTAGTTGTGCGATATTTTATTTGCAGCATAAAAGAGAATAAAGGGTATTCTCAAACAGTCCCTAAGAAAAAAGACTAATTTTCATTTCTACTTTCAAGGCTCAGAAAAACCGTCATTGTAAATTTTAGTGTGGAAAAATAATAATACAAAGAATCTAATTGCTGCAAGTTTTAAGTAAAAATAATTCTGTAGACTCCAGAAAGATCTTTGCTATGTCATGATTTGTTTCTTATTTTTGCTACTTTTTTATATATATTTGAGAGATAAATGGTTCACAGCATATTACAGTAGAAAATTATGACACTTTGAAAACGGGAAAAACAAAAAGAAAAATTTGGTCACTCTCATTCTAAGTTGATCTAATATACAATCTAGATCTAATCTAGATCATAATTATGCTTTTAACTAGTTACATAGGCCATCTAGTCTAAATTTTATGTTTAGGCTACAGTTTTAGGTTTTGATCTGCTCGAATTCGATTAGTAGTGTAAAAGTACCCGAAAACGTTCCTTCGTTCCTGATACCAAAATTTATGATGGTAGTTGTCTTGGCGAAGAGACACTCAAACTTGAAGTGTTTTACTGCATTATCGAAGGGCAAAGTTAAACGTTAATTGGTTTGATGTCATCTGTTGTTTTAGGGAAGGCTAGGCCAGTGGTAATGGTAAAATTGCCCGTAATGGATTGATTGAATCAAAAAGATTTAAAGCTTGCTATGAATAAATTTACACACATAGATCTAAGACTAGACTTTTCTTACCTAATCTAAATCATAAATTCGGCTAGATCAAGATCTGTATGTAAAATGCATTTTATAAAGTTTTTAAACTATTAAGTAGGCCTACGTTTTCGTCCACAGTGCAAAGGTCAAGTTTTTAACTTGCGGTTCAGCTCTCATTGCTTGCCGAGCAACGCAGGGACAGAGGGAGGCTACTCATACAAGTCATAGCAGTACTATTCAACCTGTGGTACTAATAGCCTAGCAAGAGCAGCAGCAGTAATGGTTTAGCAGTATCAATAGCAGGCAGCATCGGCAGTAGGAATCGCATATGGTAGTAGTAGTAGTAGTAGTAGTAGTAGTAGTAGTAGTAGTAGTAGTAGTAGTAGTAGTAGAAGTAGTAGTAGTAGTAGTTGTAGTGGGAGGAGTACTGGTGGTAGTCTAGTCGTGGGAGGAGTAGGCCTATTAGTGGTGGTGCTAGTAGTAGTAGTAGTAGTAGTAGTAGTAGTAGTAGTAGTAGTAGTAGTAGTAGTAGTAGTAGTAGTAGTAGTAGAAATGGAAGTAGTAGGCCTAGCAGGATAGTAGTACCAACACTATGATTATTATTATTATTATTATTATTATTATTAGTAGTAGTAGTAGTAGTAGTAGTAGTAGTAGTAGTAGTAGTAGTAGTAGTAGTAGTAGTAGTAGTAGTAGTAGTAGTAGTGGTAGTGGTAGTAGTAGTAGTGGTAGTAGTAGTAGTAGTAGTAGTAGTAGTAGTAGTAGTAGTAGTAGTAGTAGTAGTAGTAGTAGTAGTAGTAGTAGTAGTAGTAGTAGTAGTAGTAGTAGTAGTAGTAGTAGTAGTAGTAGTAGTAGTAGTAGTATTGTTGTTGTTGTTGTTGTTATTATTATTGTTGTTGTTATCATCGTGATAATTATTGATGATTAATTTCTGTTTAAATCACCATAACATTAGCGGTGCCGGTAACATAGTAAGATAAGTGGTATTAATTCGCTAATTCTGTGTGTTTCTATTGTCTGCATAATATAAAACATTGATTGCCGGCGTTCATTGTCAGTACATATCATAATTCTTTGTGTGGCCCACACATTCAGTGGAAGCCGAGGTATTATAATACCTGTCGCCATTGTCACATTTCTTTGTAGGGGCTCGATCAGTGCTTGCTTACATAGTCTGACATCTATAGAGCTATGAGTGTATTTTTCACTTAGTGGCCCCACCATTGTTTCCACAAAAATTTAATTCGCAACATCGACAAAATAACAAAGTCGATATACACCCACAAAAGTGTCCCTATAAATTTATTGATTTTCAGCAATTGCAGCATCATGTTTCTATGACCCGTACGAAGACAACTTTATTTATATATAGTCGGAATATGTTGGAAGGTTTGGGTTTGAGATTAGAAGTCCGTGGGTTCAAATCTTTGCAGAGACTTTACTTGTCATGTAGTCTATGTAAAAGGATGCGCATAGGTTGTCTGAAATCGATCCACATAAAATGAGTATTACTTGGATGGGGAATAATCTGAAACAGACAACCCACTTCACCAAGGCATGATAGGCTTGTCGTGGGTCTGGATAACCCTATTTGAGCCTGCAATAATGCACTCACTTATCAATTATTTTAGTTACCGTAAGAAAAATGTTAGTAGCTCCATCTGTAGTGCATCAAGATGTGTTTCCCAAAGTTTAAATCTGCAGATGAATATTATTGTTAAATGTGTTCCTGGTTGAGGCAGCAGCTTCTCTTTAACTTTGACTACAACAGCAACAACAACAACAACAACAACAACAACAACAACAACAACAACAACAACAACAACAACAACAACAATAATAATAATAATAATAATAATAATAATAATAATAATAATAATAATAATAATAATAATAATAATAATACATTCTTAGACCTAAGGGGAAAAAATTACAAGATCATAGAGAAATTAATGAAGAGAGAAATTTCTTTTACAAATACCTGTAGTAGTAAACATTAGGGCTGTATGAATATAGACTGTACTGGACGAGAAGAAGAAAAAGACAGAAGAAGGAACAAATCACAGAAAGTAGCAGTGAGCTGTCATCCATTTAAAGATTTCAATCAATATAAGCAGCTCAAAACAGGAACTTTTTATTGTCTGAATAAATTCAGACACAAGGAATCTGCTGCAAGTGTAAACAGTGATATTGTGATGGTTAGTTGATCCAGATGTCTAAGCAAGTTGTTTACAATAGCAAACAAGCCTGGTAGTATAAGTGCTCCCATAACGACAACCTGAATGGTATGCTTTAGCAAAAATTTGAGTTTTTAATGCGTCGTTAAATTAACGTGTGCGTCTAGCAATTAAAGACAACTTAATGACAATTATCTTTGAAACCTATTGTATAAGGACAAAGGTATTTCCTCATGTTGGCTGAATTGTCTTTTTCCACTAATTGCTCATGATATGTT
This sequence comes from Elysia crispata, assembly GCA_033675545.1. Taxonomy (NCBI): domain Eukaryota; kingdom Metazoa; phylum Mollusca; class Gastropoda; family Plakobranchidae; genus Elysia; species Elysia crispata. Next base: position 17,470 of record JAWDGP010002150.1, on the reverse strand, counting down.
TTTAGAGGCGAAGCCATTTTTTTCCGAGTTTTGCATACTTTATTTTACACATTTTAAATTTACCTATATTATGAACGTTTTTGCAGTGAATATGGATAAAGTCGACACCTCAGGGCCGAAAAAAATATTAGCTGACTTTAACCTTAAGTTATATAAATACATACGAAATAGGACTGCCAAACTGCGTTGACTTCAAACATAAGTTTTTCATAAAGGTGTTGATTTTAAGTGGATTTCACTGTACTTGTCCCCAAACCAATAATGCAAACAGTAAGTCTACGACCCTGTATCTGTGTTTGCATTCATGTAAAAAGCGGATAGTTGTAGACCCAGTAAGCAAGTAACGACCATCATTAATTTGTAATTATAGTTCCTAATAATTTTGTCCATTGCTGCAGATGTGACGCTTCAGAGTACCGTGATATGTAGGCCTAGCTCAAATCATTTAAAAAATGTAAAAACAAGAAAAATAGAATTCGTGCCATTTCAGGGTTGGTGATCTATTATTCTCATAATATTTCCAGCAGTGTCCACAGGTCATAACTTAGAGTTACTGCACACTAGTACACAACTGCAACAGAAATTGAAATTGATAAATATCACGAGGCAGTGGGTTTTCCCAGGTGCTTTCCAAGAATTTATACTGTAATATGATCACATGACCTTTATTTGGCGTAAATTCACTTCCTCTTAGTTTATACTTCATCGGTTCATTCTGCATGATACCAGATGTAGATTTATTGTATTTCCTTTTTACTGGTCAGAAAAATAATTGAGGGAACAGGGAACAAATACACACCCAGAATCAAGACATAGATCTATATTCTGTATGATCAAGGAGCCTCACAGCACAACAAGGTAATTCCCATTTTCTTTTTAAAGGAAAAAAAATGTAGATCTAGAGTTATCTAAATTTGGGCTTTGAATTGATTCCTAGCCCTCCCACAGTAATGTTTGAAGTGTTGGAATTGAAATTGACAGTCAACGGAACGAGCAGAGCTCACTTTCGTTTATTGGTCATTACTCTTTTAATAAATCAACTTGAAAGTCTATATCCGGTGGTGCAGTAGTAGTAGCAGTAATTATTATTATTAGTCGTCGTCGTCATAGTAGTAGTAGTAGTAGTAGTAGTAGTAGTAGTAGTAGTAGTAGTAGTAGTAGTAGTAGTAGTAGTAGTAGTAGTAGTAGTAGTAGTAGTAGTAGTAGTAGTAGTAGTAGTAGTATGAATGCTTAAGGCTAAAATTTAAGATACCGGTTGTGGTTAGCATAAGGCTTCATGGTGAAAATAGCTGAAAAATGTCTACCATTGTGGAATCCGAACCATCGATTTATAGATTTGACTGCAACCATCGCTTACAACTCAAAAGAGAGTACAGCTGGTACCAATACACCACTACACACTCTTGAAGGAGAGGTCTATGCGAAGGCATAAAGTTAGTAAGCCTCCCTGAGTGACTTGCATCTTGATCGGGATGATTGGAAATGACAATCGTAGAAACAGGAAGCACGAACACTTGCCATGGGACACACAAACATCTAGTACGGTACAAACGATAACAATATGTATGCCCCGTAATGTCAAGTTGAGATCTAGAGGAGACAGACCACTGGTTTAGGAAGTATGAATTAAAAGAGCTAGAATTTAGTGGTTAGGATAAAAGCCTTTAGCCGAAAAATTCTCGACATTGTGGGATTCTAAACATTCCACAACAGCAAGCATTTTTTTTAATGTCGGTAGCTTAGAATTTAACTATATCATGTTATCACACAAAAATGCTCCATTATCTACAGCCCAAGAAACTTTTTTGAAACTTATATTGGTGTTTGTGGAAATATGTAGAAAATGGGAAAGGTCTATAACAGTTTAGTCATTTTTAAAGCATCAATCATTTGCAATGCTGTCATTGTTAATCATCAATAGATTTTTCTGGCTCAGACACAAAACGAAAAGTATATGAAGAATAGGAGAAGAGGACAATCACATGATACAGAATATTTACTTTAAGAATAGTAAACTTTATATTGTATGTGTAAAGAGAGAACCATATGCAAAAGAGTGATTTCCTGATCTAATGTCTTTTAGATGAACTTAAATGCTGGCGATGCCCCAATGCTTCAACACAGAGCTTAAAGTCCTTATTTCTGATGCACTCCCCTGAGTGAGATTCCCATGTTTAAAACTACAAATGTGAGATCTGTTGTTGATGTTGATGATGTTTTGCAACGAAAGCAGAATTACAGCTGAGCAAAAAGAGATAGAGAGAGAGAAGAGAGAGAGAGAGAGAGAGAGAGAGAGAGAGAGAGAGAGAGAGAGAGAGAGAGAGAGAGAGAGAGAGAGAGAGAGAGAGAGAGAGAGAGATGAAATTAGGAAACAGTTAGAACAAAAACTAAAACTGACCTTGATTGAAGTTTGTACTGTCCAGCTGTTTTCTAGCTATACCCAAAGACGCCTGCAAGTGATGCATGATTT
>JAWDGP010002150.1:0-10000 GCA_033675545.1 Elysia crispata | reverse complement strand
TATTTCAAGTCAAATTCAACAATCGTTTGATATCATGGTATAATAAAGTACCTACTGATAATAATTATCTTTATTAAAATGAGCATGGAAAGACTTTTATATAAATCAAGTTCTTGATTTAATATCATAATAAAAACTGTTTCATGAAACCTGTCTGTATTTTTTTTTGGAACCTTTAAACTATTTTAAAAACGTATAGTATTTGCTGAGATGTAATGCCTTTCATAAATTTTTTTGACAGCTACTTATTTGTTCTACTCTTTCTTAAATTGTAAACTCGAAGAAAAAAAACAGTTACTACCTTATGTGTTCTACCATTGTAGCTGAAACTCATCTTCAGCCATGATGAAATAACTTAATTTCTTGTATTTAAGATTCAAAAGAGAAATTTCTTTACTAACAGCTTGTAGACTTAAGGCCGTTAGTCTTTGGTATTATGTATAAGTAGTTTGCTGTAGAGACATGGACAAATGGTTTTTCAAATCCTCTTGCAGTAGATTGGATATATATATTTATATAGAAGCAAACTGCTTCATGCTCATGCATTGATACAAAGCAAAATTCATCGAAAAAATTGGTGTGTGTGTGTGGGGGGATGTAATGTTCAGAATGTATGCAGATGATTCAATGATTCAAAACTTAGGCCAATCGGGGCTTTTTGTTCGTTCGTTCTTTCGTTCGTTCTTCTTCTTCTTCTTCTTCTTCTTCTTCTTCTTCTTCTTCTTCTTCTTCTTCTTCTTCTTCTTCTTCTTCTTCTTCTTCTTCTTCTTCTTCTTCTTCTTCTTCATCATCATCATCATCATCATCATCATCATCTTCTTCTTCTTCTTCTTCTTCTTCTTCTTCTTCTTCTCCTCCTCCTCCTCCTCCTCCTCCTTCTCCTCCTCTTCTTCTTCTTCTTCTCTTTAAAAGTTATTCCATGTGGTTTGTACCCTCTTCCCTTCATCCTTCTACCTCTACGGCGTTCTAATGGTTGCGGCATTAGAACGACCGCCGCTCAGATTTTTGTTCTGACTTTTCCTGCGACTTCGATCTTTACAACATCGTGGTTGAGTTTCAAGCCTCATCATTTCGGCTTTGTGTTGTCCTATGTGGGATAGGACAGGCTTTATCAAGCAATCAAAAGAATAAACATTCTTCTCTTTCTTTTTCTCATACTACTTTTACGTCAGGTGGAGAAGAGCGTTAGAAATGGGCAGCAGCTAGCATAAGAATGTTCTGGCCAAAGTAATAGAAGACCTTATCTTAATAATAATTCTATTTCAGAACTTTGCAAGTTGTGTCTATTTACTCAAATCATACATGTATGTATGTATGTATGTACTGATGTATGTATGTATGTATGTATGTATGTATGTATGTATGTATGTATGTATGTATGTATGTATGTATGTATGTATGTATGTATGTATGTATGTATGTATGTATGTATGTGTGTGTGTATATATATATAGATATATACAGTTCTAGCTAAGCTCATCAGGGATTCAACACTAAGATCAGTGTTCGTTTCAATCTGTACTCTTTGATAAAAAATGAAGATTTTTTTTTTTTTTTTTTATATTTGCAGAAATAAAAGAGGGATATGTTTAGGGCGGAGGGGGAAAAGAAAAAAAAAAGGGGAGGGGGAGGTAAGGGCTGTTGGGAGAGGTAAAGCTGAAATATAATTTTAAAAGTAGTAGTTTTACTAGAGTATTGGTATTTTTTGTCATTGTTGTATTTGTTGTACAAGTACTTGTAGCAGCAGTAGCAGTAGTGGTAGTAATAGTAGTAGTAGTAGTAGTAGTAGTAGTAGTAGTAGTAGTAGCAGCAGCAGCAGCAGCAGCAGCAGCAGCAGTAGTAGTAGTAGTAGTAGTAGTAGTAGTAGTAGTAGTAGTAGTAGTAGTAGTAGTAGTAGTAGTAGTAGTAGTAGTAGTAGTAGTAGTAGTAGTAGTAGTAGTAGTAGTAGTAGTAGTAGTAGTAGTAGTAGTAGTAGTAGTAGTAGTAGTAGTAGTAGTAGTAGTAGTAGTAGTAGTAGTAGTAGTAGTAGTAGTAGTAGTAGTAGTAGTAGTAGTAGTAGTAGTAGTAGTAGTAGTAGTAGTAGTAGTAGTAGTAGTAGTAGTAGTAGGAGTAGTAGTAGTAGTAGTAGGAGGAGGAGGAGGAGTAGAAGTGGAAGTAGTAAGAGGAGGAGGAGGAGGAGTTGAAGTATTAGTACTCGCAGCAGCAGTAGTAATAATAGTAGTAGTTGTAATTTATGCTGCAGTAGTAGTAATAGTGGAAGTGTTCCTCGAATCTTTTTTTAAACTGTCATAATTAATATTTTTTTTTTTTTTAAGTCGGAATTGTGTGGTGGTGGGTTGATTGCATTAGGATTATTATTATCATTATTATTATTATTATTATTATTATTATTATTATTATTATTATTATTATTATTATTATTATTATTATTATTATTATTATTATTATGTTGTTGTTGTTGTTGTTGTTGTTGTTGCTGTTGTTGTTGTTGTTGTTGTTGTTGTTGTTGTTGTTGTTGTTGTTGTTGTTGTTGTTGTTGTTGTTGTTATTATTATTATTATTGATGCTGATATCTGTCCTATCCTTATCTTTTTTTAAAAGAAATGCTTTACTTTGGTTGCAGCATCACCACCATTTACTGTTGTGTTTTTAGTTTTATACAAACTAGATTTTTTTTAAATATGTCTATTTTCATATTTGCCGCCAGGTGCTAGATAAGATATTACTAGGCATGAAATTATTGAGACAAAAGTATGAGGAGACCCTATCTGAATAGTTATCAGCAATCTGTAAGTTTTGTTGACATAAAATTATCCTAAAATCATTACTAAATTTATTTTACACACAGAGATGTATCGTTTCACAGCTTAAGCTTATAGAGGTAATCTACTAAAATCAGTTCCAATTTGCAATCCTTGGAAATAGTTTTGAATAGTGTGATTGTCTGTGTGAGGACGGGATAATGGTGAAGGTTTAATTTTTATTTATTTTTTGCACACTTGACAGTCATTTATGAACTGAACTGTGCAATTTTCTTTTTGATTTCTCAATTTCATTTCTTTCCTTTATATCTCATCAAACCTATACCTACACAATGGTACCTGATCGAGTCGCATAACTCAAATTCTTTATCAATTCCAACTTAAGCAAGGAAAAACAAATATTCTGTATCATATTTCATAATATCATGTTGAGTTTCACCCTATGGAATTCAAACATTTGCTTACAGACTGTTATAATTACCACTGGTCAAGATTGTAGTATCAGATGAAACATTTACTTCCAATGTTTGTAAAATATTTTTTAGGGCTCTTAAAGAAGCCCCTTCTTTTTCTAGCAACCGTTTAAATTTAAACTTTAGGCACATAAAAGATGCCAGATCACATCTATATCTTAACCTTTATATGACTATGGAAACAAAAGCTAAATGGATCACTCATTCATGCCATTTATCTCTTTAGCCTGTTGAGCTACTAAGTATATTATGTCCCATGAATCCATGGACTCTCATTAATCTTCCTTAATTTTCAACTAGAATCTCTTTTTTAAGTACACTGTCTATATTTATGTGTGCTGACATAAAGTAAATCAGTCTTTTTAATATTTTCATCTTCTTAATTAGTTCATCAACAAGAACATATGTGGACAATTCTATGAATCGTAGCTTAGGTCGTGTGGGACTTCCTGTTGGGACAGCTGTGCACAGCAGAGGTGCCTCTCCATGCACATCGAGGTAATGCCAATACATTTCTTTTTAAATATTTGACTCTTTACAATTCATTAAGAACTTTTCTTTATCAATATTTGACTCTTTACAATTCATTAAGAACTTTTCTTTATTAATTGCTGGAGAGAGGGGCATGCTGGTATTTTCCTCGTATTCTAAACTTTTGAGGTAATGAGCGCATACTAAGCCAATTGCATTTGATTGGAGATGGTTAATATGCAAAGCATATGGAATATTTGTGTGCATAATCATATTTTAAAGAATATTGTAAATATGTAATTAATAATCAGCTGCCTAATATTTGTTTTTGCTGACATTATTACTTGTACATTTATTTCAAGTCAAATTCAACAATCGTTTGATATCATGGTATACTAAAGTACATACTGATAATAATTATCTTTATTAAAATGAGCATGGAAAGACTTTGGTACAAATCAAGTTCTTGATTTCATATCATAATAAAAACTGTTTCATGAAACGTGTCTTTATTATATTTTTTTTACCTTTAAACTATTTTAAAAACGTATAGTATTGGCTGAGATGTAATGCCTTTCATAAATTTTTTTGACAGCTACTTATTTGTTCTACTCTGTCTTAAATTGTAAACTCGAAGAAAAAAAAACAGTTACTACTTCATGTGTTTTACCATTGTAGCTGAAACTCATCTTCAGCCATGATAAAATAACTCTTTATTTCTTTTATGGAAAATTTAAAAGAGAAATTTCTTTACTTACAGCTTGTAGACTTAAGGCCTTTAGTCTTTGGTATTATGTATAAGTAGTTTGCTGCAGAGACATGGGCAAATGATTTTTCAAATCCTCTTGCATTAGATTGCATCTATATTTAATGTAGAAGAAAGCTGCTTCATGCTCATGCATTGATACAAAGCGAAATTCATGGGAAAAATGTGGGGTTTTTTGTTTTTTTTTTATGTTTAGAATGTATGCGGATAATTCAATGATTCAAAAGTTACACCAATCGGGGTTTTGTTTTTTTTTTGTTCGTACAGTAAAGATGCTCCAAGCTCTGCAAGGTAACTACAGATTTAAAACTGTTGCTTTTTCAATAGTTGAAAAAAGTATTAAGGCTTGGGGAATGCCCACAGGAAAGGTGATCTTTTGCCTAATCCAGACATAAGCTCTTCCTAATTTATTTTCTTTGAAAACATAATTAAAACAGTTTTTTTCAAAGAATTTTGTTTTATATTTCCCACATACCCTGTTCCTAAAACTAAAGTGTAATTGATTTACCTTCTGTTATCACAACTGAAAGATAAGAACCACTTTCAGAAATGTGAAGCATACTCAATTTACAGATTCACCTCCTTTGCCCGCTTTTATGTGACAAATATAGGTTTAAACAAGTGTGAGGTGTTTTTGAAGAGGTAATAAAATCTTTATTTAAGAGGCAAAATATAGTGGATTTAGACAGATTTCTACATATCTGTTTGATAAAAATGAATACGATTTTAAATAATTTGATTCTATATTATTTCCTCTAACCTTGTTCTTAGATTTTAAAACTCTCCAAAAAGTTAGGTAAAAATCGTCAAAAATGTAAGTTGTTCTCAATTTACAGTTTCACCTTCTTCGCCTGCTTTTGTGTAAGAATTATTTGTGTTAATACGAGTGTGAGGTAATAGCTGCCAACCAGTACGTATAATATGTATTTCGTCTGTATTTGGCCTTCCGATTACGTCTGTCTGTTTCGGTGCTAAAAAGTATATATTTGACAGTATTCCTCCAATTGAAGTAAAAATACCTGCTTGGTGGATCGTTTATAGCTTGCTGCCATGGTGTATTTGTTAAAGTTATGATAAGAGAAAATAATATAAAGTTTACAATTACTTATAAGTACAGGTAAGCCTGTGAACGTTTCATTGAGCTTGTGTTTAACTCAATATTGATAACAGTATTTAATGGGCTTCATCATCCATCAGGTTTGCAGCAATCAATTTTATTTATCTTGCTAAGAATCTGTATTAATTGCCTTTTCAAAAGTTGCCAGCTATGTGAAGTGTGCTTGGAGAGGTACAAATCTCTGCCACAATGTTAAGAATATCTTGATTGAGGAGGTAAAATGAAGGAAATTTAGATGGATGTTGGTAATTTCAGAAATACTGTACTTATAAGTTGCCAAACCAATGTTCCAAAGAATGTTTATCAGTTCTGGTATGGCTTTTTTTTTTTTGATTTCTAGCTCTTCTACCAAGCGCTATGTTGACAATCCCTCCAACCGTAAGTTAGGGCGTGTGGGACTTCCTATTGGAACAGCTGTCCACAGGTAAGGTGATCCTTTGCTTAATCAAGACCATAGCCTTTCCAGGTTAAAAAAAAAAAAGAACCTTCCTTATTTTAAAAATTCTTTAAATTAAAGATAAAGTTGCTTGGAATTGGAAAAAATGGTATTAATTACACTGATTCTACTTGTAAAAATTCTCATTGATTTGCAGTGTGCTATTGGCAATTCAAGATTTAGAGCAAGTTTTAAAAAGTGAAACATGCTTGGTTCATAGTTTCATCTTCTTTTTTCCTTTTTTTCAGTGACACATATTATTATTTAAAAAAGGAAGAGGTGTGTTTCATGAGGTGCAAATCTCTGCCAATAGTTTTAAAGCTTTTTCTAAGATACAAAGTTAAAAAAAAATATGGTGTAGGTTTTTTTTCTTGTAAAAATAATAATGAAGTTTTTTAAAGCGTATCGATTACTGCATCTTCTTCTTTTTTTTTTTTTTGGTTTTTTTTTTTTTGAGTTTAAAGGGGCTTGTTACTGAGCAGTTTGACTTCATTTGGCATAAAATCTTTTCTAACCACTATTTTTCCTCAAGAATTTCTTTTTTGTAAAGCATGATTAGTGTATTATAAAGAAAGGCTTCATTGACTTGGTAAAAGCCATTTAATTTTGTCAGCATGAGAGATCTGTAGAAGCCTCTAAAAAAAGATTGGCTGTCTTTCTGAACTACTCAGCATCATTTAATTATTGAATTGAAAAACAAAACACATGCCCGCTGGAAATAATTGACAGCTTATTGCTAAGTGGCATCTCTGTAAATAAAAATCAATTTTTTTATTCACTTCATGTTAAGGAGATTCCATTTCTAGTATGGACCTTCCTATAAATATGTGTTGAAAGGACCTTTCAACTGCTGATAGAATCTGGACTGGCTATCACCAAAAGAAAAAGTCAAGGTCCAGCACTTGTGATGGCATAAGTGAACAAGAGAAAATGAATAAACAAGCAACATATTCTGTTCATTAATTTTAAGTTTCAAACTACCTGTCCAGAGGTGTTTTCGCAAAATTAGTAACATCTCATTTCCCTCAACTTTTAAAAGAATGACATCGAAAATGAAGTTAAACAACATTCATTATTTTAATTATTCTTAATATTACTTATCTGTAGATATGTTTAATGATTGGAAGTGTATACATAAATGATAATTTTTAAAGTACAGAAACTCAATAGCAATATCAACATTGTATTTTCAGCCGAATTGATGGAAAGGTGTATACGGACAACCCTTTCAATCGGAAGCACAAGAGAGTAGGGTTACCTTTGGGATCCCAACCTATAAGGCGGGGTGATAGTGTGTATGCTGATAATCCAGTCAATCGTGTTGGGCTGCCTATGGGAAGTAAAGTGGTAAAAAAAAGTCATCTGGCACAAATTCGCAACTGGCTTGAAAATAAGGTGCATATGAACATAATTAAGAATATTTTGCATTATTGTGTATCATATCAGTCATATCTATCAAATAAGATCCCCTCAATAGAGATCACCCCTGTAACAACGTCAAGTACAGTTGAACCCATAAAGTAGTAGGTGGGGAATAGCAAGAACCCCTAGAACAAGATTATTTCAAATGCTCATATTTTTTTTTGGGCCCTATAAATTATTATGGAAATAACGAGAGGAGAAAATATGCCAACTTTGTGAATAACAACAGTTAGGTGCCTCACTTTTAAGGGGGAAAAACAGTCAGTGAAGCGATGTGCTTATGGCCAACTATATCTGGACCTAGCCAGGCAGCCATCACACAGTTTGGGTTTTTTATTGTTATTGTTTTGTTTTTTTGATTATACATATTTTTTATATAATATATTAAATTATGAACTGTTAATGTGATAAAATTTTGTGTCTAAAGATCTTCAGCTTATGTTTTAGTGTGTGAATATATGGGAGACCAATGATGGATATATTATGTAATAACAATTCAACCTAGTAGTCCATGCTATTTTGAGTACTGGACTTTTATGATATGAATTGTCAATTAATTTTTTCCATTTACAACTTTTTTTCTCATTCAGTGTTTGATTTTATATTTTATTGATGCAAGCTTATGCATGCATTAATATGTTTGATCTTTTAAAATACCTTTATCTATCTTTTTATTCTAGGCACATACTCAAAAGACACTTGATCTTGTTGAGGACAGTGGATTTATTGGCTCTGAAATCTTGTCTAGTTATGGCTCCAGTGATAGAGAATGGGATGAGGAGTCTATTGATAATTACAATCATGTACGAGAAACTCTAAATCGAGCAGAGCAGGAAGATCTGTGGGCAGAATTGAAGAGCAAACCCATTCAATCTTGTACTCTATCAAATGACACCAGCAAAGGCAAGGCAAACCAGATGCACGGCAAAACTATTAAGTTCGAAGATTTGACTCTGCATGATAAAATTGGACATGGTGGATTTGGGGAAGTTTACCTTGCAGAATATCAAGGTGTCGCATTGGCAGTGAAGATCTTAAATCAAACAAACCTGTCCAAAAAGCGCTTGGAATTATTTGAGAAGGAAATAATTAATCATAGCAAGTTGGACCATGCCAACATTGTTCAATTTTATGGACCATGTTTGGAGCGACCCAATTTGGCAATTGTAATGGAATATATGGATGCAAGTCTTTGGGAGTCTCTCCATATCAATGAGGTTTGTCTATCTTTCATTTTTTAATAATCATATTGATTTTGAATGGTGAAATAATTTACAAAAGTACCTGATTTAGTCTGCATTTAAAGGTCTGGAGAAAATTGAATTTTGAGAAGACCCAAGTGCATAGTTCAGGCATAAGGTTAATAATGCAAGCCCTGTGCCCTCCATTAGTCTACACATAGTACAAGCATTGAGCATGATGCTTTTTTAGAAAAAAATTGTGTATCATGGTTAATGCAAAAACATTTTGTTCCCTAAATGTTAACAGCACTATGAAATTTTGGCAACTCTTTTTAGGCAATATGTGGTCTTTTAAGATGAGCCCTAAAACTATTTTTTTAAAAATAAAAAAAAAAATTGTAGACATGTACATATATTTTTAAGTTTATTGTTATTATATGATTGTATTCGTCTTTAACAAAACCCAAAAACTTTACATTTTCATTGTCATCATTTTTTCTTGATACGCACATTCTTACCTATCTACTTATTAATTCAGAAAGCTCACATGAGATCAATCCTCATGAATAATTAGAAGGCCAATTTTTTTTATATCTAGTGCTAAATGTGAAATGCGCCTGCTTAATGAATGCAAAATACCATTTTGTCCAGGAAATAAAGAACATTTCTACAGTTGCGTTCTTTGACTTTATATGCCCTCTATGATATTTAGAAATTTAAACTTAGGGGTTGAAACATGTTACTCACTATTGCCATTTTGGACATTTTAGAAATCAGTAGTGCCCTGATAATCTTTTTTTTTTTAATTTTTTAAGCAATTGGTTGAGAGGAGATGAAGTTTAAATTAGTTTGTTAAAGATCATGTCCTCAGGCTTTTAACAGGGGACAGAGAGTAAGGTGATAGAATTATTAGAGTAACGCAGGGAAATGTAATGAAAAAAACAACTGAAGTGTGCATAAAGACAGGGTAAGTTCTATGAGTTATGCTTGCTATTAGCATTAGTAAATCTTTTTTTTTTCAATTTTCAGCACAACATATAGCAAATGGTGTGTTATCTTTATACAGTAATCTTTATACATTTTGAGTTGAAACAACTCTTCCCATTGTTTTGTGATTGGCTGTATTTGGAGTCACACTTATCAAATAAGATGATTTGTCTCTCTTTAAAGTTTCAACAGTTTTAACTACTTTATTTTTGTACATGAAACTAAAAAGTTTTACTCTTTTTTTCAACGTAATAATTATTTTTAACCTCAAATCTTTTAAGACTTAAATTTATAATTTGCTTTAAAAAATAATGTAGATTGCAGCACACTCATCTGTAGTTTTCTTTGTTTTCTGGTCCCTTTTTTCCATCATCCTTATTTAGGT
>JAWDGP010002148.1:0-12884 GCA_033675545.1 Elysia crispata | reverse complement strand
GTAGATATCTTTATAAGTATTATTAATATATTGTAAAATATAAATATATAATACATATAAAATTATTTGAATATACATTAATATATATGTGTATATATATCTATCTATATCTATATCTATATCTATATATATATATATATATATATATATATATATATATATATATATATACGAGGGCAGGCTGATAATTAAGTTCCGTTTAATCATAACTTTTTAATTTTTCACAGCATATACATAAACAATACGTCAAACGAAAGCTTAATATCTCAGCTACATACTTAGCACTCTATTTTTCGATGTAGTCACCGTCGCGATCAACACACCGCCTCCAACGTTTCACTAGTTGGCTCACGCCGTCAGCGAAGAATTCAGACGGCTGTCCACGGCACCATCTGCGAACATCTGCGATAACTTCCTCATCATTGTCATAGTGATGGCCCTTCAGGTACTTCTTGAGTTGGGGAAACAAATAATAGTCAGAGGGGGCAAGATCGGGGCTGTATGCAGGGTGAGGTAGGGTCGTAAGTTCCAGCTGCCTTAAGGCGTCCTGAGTTTGGCGACTGGTGTGCGGGCGCGCATTGTCGTGTTGCAGGATTGAGTCCTTATCACGCCGAATACGTCTGAGTCGGAGTTTGAGAGCTCGGAGTGTTGAAATATATCGCTCAGAGTTCACAGTTTGCCCTTGCTCCAGAAATTCCATGTGGACCACTCCCTCCATGTCCCAGAAAACGGTGAACAAGACCTTTCTTGCAGAGGCAACAACCTTGAACTTCCTTGGACTTGGAGAAGTTTTGTGCCTATACTCCATCGATTGGGCTTTACATTCTGGATCGTAGTGGTGGACCCAGGATTCGTCTCCAGTCACAATGCGTTGCAGAAATGCTTCTCCTTCTGCATTGTAACGCTCTAAGAGTTGAGTACACATGTCCTTTCTCTGCGCTTTCATCTCTACAGTGAGCTGTCTTGGGACCCAACGGGCAGAGACTTTTCGGTAACCCAGTACAGTTGTGGCGATATGGTGCACTCGTTCTTTCGAAATGCCTACTTCATCTGCAATTTCCTTTTGTTTGACCCTTCGATTAGCTCTAATCATGCAGTCAACTTTCTCTCGATGAGCCGTGTCCGATGCGGAAAGGGGCCTACCCGAACGCTTTCGATCACGCAGAATTGTCTCTCTGGGGTCTTCCCCTTTAAAAATTCTCACCCATTTGCGAACTGCACAGTCTGAAATGCACATTTCACCATAAACTGTCTTCATTCTTGCATGAATGTTTGCAGCAGAACATCCCTCAGCTGCCAAAAACTCGATAACAGAGCGCTGTTTGATGAGAAGGTCATTGGAAGTCGCCATTGTCTCATAAACATGGCTACCACATCATGTGTTGCGCGTCACTGCATTATGAGCACGAATGACGTCACACAAACTTGTTGTTATAGTTAAGTCTAGAAAAATGGTTCGAGCGTATATGTATAAAATGTTAGGTCGATGTGACGAAAATTGACCTAGTTATTAGCAAACGGAACTTAATTATCAGCCTGCCCTCGTATATATATATATTTACATAATTAATACTCATGACCATAATATAAATTATTCTATTATTTTTTCTTCTTCTTCTTCTTCTTCTTCTTCTTCTTCTTCTTCTTCTTCTTCTTCTTCTTCTTCTTATTATTATTATTATTATTATTATTATTATTATTATTATTATTATTATTATTATTATTATTATTATTATTATTATTATTATTATTATTATTATTATTATTATTATTATTATTATTATTATTATTATTATTATTATTATTATTATTATTATTATTATTATTATTATCATTATCGTTATTATTATTATTATTATTATTATTATTATTATTATTATTATTATTATTATTATTATTATTATTATTATTATTATTATTATTATTATTATTATTATTATTATTATTATTATCCATCTTCTTCTTCTTTTTCTTCATCTTTTTCTTCTTCTTTTCCTTCTTCTACTTTTTCACCAGACAAAGAATTTCGTTAATTACGCCATTAAAAAGTTTTGATATTTAAAATTACGGTAGAATCAATCGAAATGTCACGAGCAACATGTTTAATAAAATACTTAGTAATTTTTCGAAAAATTCAACTTCAATTATAGCTAAATAAAAATGAAAGCATAAACAATATTTAAATACCACGAAGAGAATGATATATCTCTTATTTTTGACGAGTGGCAATTTGAGACGTCGTATATCTCCTGTATTATTATTCTAACGGATTTGGATATTTTTTTTCCAATTGATGTACACCATATTTGGAATTAGTGTACAAATAAATAAGACTCTTCAATTACTGACAAAGCTTGTTGTGTGAAAAAATGACTTCAATTAAAAAAATATATGAAAAGCCAGAATTGACCATTATGTGAAGAAGTCAGTTAAGTATATGCTTTTTCGGTATCAAGTATATAATCTTCTACCTAAAATTTTGAAGAACAGTTTTAATAAATAAAGGTGAGGTTTCGTTGCCGTGAAAGGGAAGAAGACCTAACTGGCAACATAAATGGCGAGGAATATCAAATATTGTATCGGCAACTTCTCATATCCTTAACTACAATAAGTAATTCACTATCAACTACGAACATTAAAAAAAAAAAGAACTTAATGCCGTAATATCCAGCATAACACGAACAGAACAAACATTGATTATAGATTATAGACTATAGAATTAACCTTTTCTGTTGGATTAAACAGTGTGCAATTTTTATTAGCGGATTTCACACTCATTTTCTACGGACGAGTCAAGTGACTGGCTCTGTATATTTTCTACCCCAAGACAAACAAAGCCAAACAACCACCAAAAGAATGCGGCGGGCCAGTTTCTAAGCCTTCTCTGTCAACGTACTTAGGTTACTGATGCACTATGAGCCGTTAAAGGATAATACAGTGGACCTCGTTTGTAGCAACATCGGCCGTTAAGAAACCTCGGCCGTTAAGAACTAAGAAGGAACTTACAGGAGCGCTTTTTATTCTTATTAAACGATAGTATTTGAACCCCTGCCTTAACGAACAAGGGATGCTCAGACCTCGGGCGTAACGAAGCTGTAGGCATTAAAGTTTAACTTAAGAGCATAACAATTTCTCCAAGTTGAGCCAAATTGAATCGTACAAGCGATACCAGAGGCAGCCTAGCTGAGCCAGGCCTATTGTGTGTGAATACAGGTAGAGGAGAGCGTAGCTATGCAGCGTGTCAGGGATGGGGAAGGGTGGGGGGGGGGGGCGTCCGCGTGGTGGGACAGGAATGATTCATGCTTTCAATACCGGCACATTTATTAGCTAACATTGCGGGGAGTCTGTGACTTGGTTGTGTGTGTGTGTGTGTGTGTGCAGTGATCAAGTTCCGTTCCTAGCGTATGGACCTTTGTCTTACCAATCCTTTGTGTTTATGCTAGATCTCATTCATTGTGAATCTATCGACCGGAGCGGTAACTTCGTTGTTTTGCTCATCAGTCATCACAGGTTTTTCACTAGTACAGTCCTAAATTTTTATTGAAAGATGGCATCAAATTATTCAAACAAAAGAAAATGTCTATCTTTTGACACTAAACTAAAGCTTATTGAAGAGGTCGAGAAAGGAACCAAAAGCAAAGCAGAATTGTGTAGAGAGCATGGCATTGCTCAAAGTTCTCTTTCAACTAGATCTATCTTGAAAGACAAAGACAAAATAAGAGCTGCTGTCAACCAAGGAACTCGCCAGTTGAAGAAACAGCGCACATCGACATATCCTGACGTTGACAAGGCTCTTTTGATCTGGTTTCAACAAGCCAGATCAATGTATGTCCCAATATCGGGACCAATTTTGATTGAGAAAGGCGAGCAGCTGGCTCAGGAGCTTGGTCACACAGACTGCAAACTGAGCGGAGGATGGCTTGATCGGTTCAAACAGAGGCATGGAATTGTCTTCAAAACCATGAGTGGTGAAGCTGCATCAGCCAAGGACATCGACACATCGGAATGGGAGGCGACCTTGCAGAAAATCTTGGAGGATTACAACCCAAGAGACATATTTAATGCCGATGAGACGGGGCTTTTTTACAAGTGTCTACCAAGCAAGTCCCTGACGTTTCAAGGACAGGCCTGCAGTGGCCAGAAAGAGTCTCTCTCTTGTGTGCGGCGAACATGGACGGGAGCGAAAAACTCCCGTTGCTAATGATCGGGAAATTCGGCCAGCCCCGATGTTTCAAAAGCATACGCACACTTCCTGTCACATATCGACATAACAAGAAAGCGTGGATGACCAGCTCTTTGTTTACGGAGTGGGTACAAAAACAAGACAGGCGTTTTCTGATGCAAGGCCGATCCGTTGCACTGGTATTGGACAACTGCAGTGCACACCCTCAAGTCATCAGTGGTCTCCGGGCTATCACCATGTTTTTTTTGCCCCCAAACACGACATCCCGTCTCCAGCCTTGTGACCAAGGCATAATCAAGAATTTCAAGACCATCTATCGAAAACTGGTGTTGCAGAAGTTTATTTCTTCATTTGATGACACGGGCAGCACAAACGCACACTTGCAAATGTCCCTCCTGGATGCCTCAGTGATGGCAGCTGCCTCCTGGAATGAAGTGACCCCAGCCACCATCCAGAACTGTTTCAAGCATGCTGGCTTTGTTCGAGAGAGCACTGATGAGAGAGAGGAGCTACCACCGGTTGCAGACGAAAGTTTAACTTTAAGTGAGGTCTCCAACTTGTTTGAAAAGTTTGCAAGGATGACTGCCCCTGCCCCTCAAATGTCTGTACAAGACTTCATCAATATCGATGAAACAACAGAAACTTCGGCAGAAATGTCTTTGGCTGATATAGCCTCTTCTCTACAAGACACAGAACCAGAGGGAGAGGCTGCTGATGAGGAAGATGTCACTATTCCACCAGTGACAAGCAAGATGGCTTTGAAGGCCATAGAATCAGTGAAAACGTTCATGATGCAGCAGCAAGAATCTGAGACCTCCATCAAAGCCCTGAAACTTTCTATGTCATTGGGGAACTGCGTGGAACAAGTTGCTAACCAAACAAAGAAGCAGTCGACAATTGATGCCTTTTTCAGCCCTGTGAACAAGAACATGTAAACAGATTCTGCAAAGTAGGTAGACTGATAAAAACCCAACAGTCCTTTTCAGGACTCCTTTCTAATGGGCCGATGGCAGTCCGAAGCCTGCAACCTGGAAACAGGGAACTCAGAGGGGAAAGGAATTTTGCTACTATCTTACTAAAGGCTTGCGCTCTTCAGTTTATGCAGCAATCTTAGGAATTCGACATGAAATCTTCCAAATAACTTTAATTTTTTTCTTTACTCCACAACGACCTTGTCTGTAGCGAAACCTTGGTTATATAACGAATTTATAGCTCAGTCCTATTGATTTCGTTACAACCAAGGTCCACTGTACAACCGCGGATCACTTGAATGTCTACCTCCAACAAGTGGCATGTCAATATAACACAACTCTCCTTTGACAAGGACCATGCAAACGCGCTTATGAAATACTTTCCTGCCTACTCGCTATTGTCAAAGATATATCAATAAACCTTAGCTTTATAGATTAGCTTCGATATAAATCCTTATGTTTTACTTTATACTTTAAAAGCGAAAGGTAGTAAGATAATTAGATGGTATGTTAACTTGTCGCATAATAGCTAGTGTTAAAAGTAAAAATTTCACACACGTGTTACTTCTTTATATCAACTATCAACTGGAAAGTTCTTAATGATAAACCCAGTACGTCAAGGATGTTAGCGACCTCTTTATTAGAAATTAAAATGAATGTTACAGACTCTCAGTTGAGAGACCGCTGGGGATAAGATAAAGAGGTCGATTTTAGCCCAGAGAGGGTGCAGGATCCTAACCAACGATCTGACTGTCTATATATATAGAGTAGTGGATATTTTTGTAGCAAAAATTGTTAAAGAAAATCATCTTCAAGTTTCTGTAAAACAAAAACTATTAGAGTGACCCTCCCTATTTCAGCCTTATCTTTTACCACCCTATTTTGTCCACCAATCTTTTCTTCCTTTCACCCTTCCTTGTTTCGATTTCTCTCTCTCTCTCTCTCTCTCTCTCGCTCTCACTCTCTAACTGTCTCTCTCTCTATCTATCTATCTATCTCTTTATTTCTCTCTCTCTTCTTCTTCTTTCTCTCTTCCTGTTAATCACTCACCTATACTCTGAAGCCAAGGAGTCACTCTTTACCTTTTTTATCTGCGTATCCCTCACTCATAGGAGGTGTCTTTAGTCCGCTGACCCTCTCTCCCTCTATTGGCAAATATAATTATGTTCTTTACGAATTGAGTCCATTGCTCTCTCCTACTTTAAATTTTCTTTTCCCTACCCATGTCTCTCTCTCTCTCTATCTATGTATCTATCTATCTATCTCTATCTCTCTCTCTCTCTCTCTCTCTCTCTCTCTCTCTCTCTCTCTCAAACTGTAGTAAACTCAATTTGACAATACACTGTTTTCTGAAATGTGTCTAAGTTTTTTTTAAGTTTCATATTCTGCCACCTGTAGATTTTCTAAATTTTCTTTTACGGGCTCCGCCTTAACCTGGTTTCTGATATTTGAAGGAGCTCGACGTAGGATGAAAAAACAATAACATTGTACATGAAATTGAGATCAATAATATGATTTTGATAGTTCATATGAAATCATGATTTACCATCGAAGAAACTGTAAGTTATTTTCGTCCGCGACAGTATAAATTACAAACTCGCTCATTTCTGGTTTATTGTGAACGGGTAAAAACCTAGTAATGATGGAAACATGTAGTACAGCAATGTAGCCATGCATAATGTATTTGTTTATCCAGAGGGCCTGTGTTTGCATTTTCGATGCACAGAGAATACTCAACGTGTAGTTCTGTTACAAGAGAGATAGACAGTTAAAGAAATAAGGACAAAAACTTTGATAGATGAATAGAAAGATAGATATAGTAAGATGATAGAAATTAATAGAGATAAACTTGGAACATTCAGAGACAAAGATAGGGATAGAGATTAGTAAGTGACTCATAAGGAGATATAAAACGATTGGGATACACTGAGAGGGTATGGTGAGAAAAAATAGGAACAGGGAGGGAAAAAAAGATATTTACACAGAAAAGGGAAAACTAGGACTTTGAAAACAGGTAAAGACCTAGAGACAAACACACAAAGAGAGAATATAGAGGAGATACATAGATACTAATATCAAGAGAGAAATAAAAACAAGAAGTAATCAGTGACAGATATACAAGGGGAGAGAAAAACAGCTATTATTTTATATATTTTGTAAGAAAATAAAGAAGCGTATGATCACAATTTAAAAAAAAAGAAAAGGAGAGGGAAGTAAGTAAAGAAATAAGATTATGAAAAGCATCTGGGGATGCATTTGAATAATGTTTTATTGTTTGAGAAAAAAAATGGGCATAATGGAAAAAAAGAGAGTCTCTAAACTCTCTTAATGGCATGGTGGCTCTCAAATATAAAAAAATAAGGTTGCTATTCAAAGCATTATCAACAAAATTTCGATTTAAAAAAAAAAAGACAATAATTACAGAAGATTTTTTAGCAGTGCGTGCAAGTGGAAAATGCAATCGTAAGATCTGTATTGGAAACAGATGTAGCTCTAGTGACGACATAAAAATTAGTATCTGGGATAATTTTAAAGGCAAATCACAGTAATCTTAGCAGAATAATATTGTTGACATTTGGAAAACTGAGTTGGTGAGTCTAATTGAAATATCATTTTTTAAAGTATAAAATGTTTATAAGAATATACAATAATATATAGGAAGTAAAATTAAAAGGTTACTCACGGCAGGCGGCTAAAATAAAGAATCCCAAGGCAAAATTTTACAGAATCAGTTTGGCTGCATACACATATAATGAAAGGTTGGGTAAAAAGATTAGATGCTAGTTTTTTTGTTGTTGTTTTTTCTGGAAAAAAAACTTAAAAGACAGACACTTTTACTTTTATTTGGTTTGACACATCTAGATTTGGAAAACTTTTCGTCTCATATAAAAGTCATTTAGCTGTTAAAAAGTTCTTGGTTCAGAAATTTTTGTTTTTTAGTTTTTGCGCATTACATAAAAACTTGTTTTCTTCCTGGCTTTTATTTATGGGTTTATGACCATTCATTTTAACATTATATGCAACAGAAAAATCTTTGTGGTTTTTCAGCTGCTGGTAATGGTGATTTTACTATAAATCAATGACAATGATTAACTTTATATTTTTATATTCATGTCAATTTATTTCCGAAATTATTTAAAATAATATTTATTAAGGATATATTTGAGCTTTTGAAACAAACTCATCAAGCATTGAAGAAATGAAATACAAATTGCATCATAATGCAAATCGTTATAAAGCCAAAAAAAATTGATCAACCTAGCGAAATCATAAAATCTAAAACTTATAAATGTAGTTTTAATATAGGTCCTAATTAAAATAATCATATGGTGCAAAGGGTATTTTTTTAGTTTATTAAAAACTATGTAACTATAAAACATTTTTTGTAAAATACTATTGCTACCGGACAAGTTCAAAAACAAATTCGTATCTCGGATGTTTAGAAATAATGCTGCAGTCTTTCTAAGTTTTTATCCAAATTGCATAACGTTTGAAAACATTCTTTTTTATTTTTTGGAAACTTCGTCTTTTTATATCGATCTACAAATTTCTCCGAATCTAAAGTAATGTTGTAATATCTTTGCTTTTCCTTTACGTTAAGCTTTTCTAATTGTATCTCCTAAAAGATGTAAGTTGCATCATTCCAAATATGGGTGGCATTTTTTACTCACACAACTGCAAATTAAGCTTAAAATTACTGACTTGTCTTACAAAAAGAGGCATCCCAAAAGAGGCACTAGAACACTTAGTATACCGATCATGCAGCAATATATTAAACTGTACTTTTACAAACTAGTTTTACAAAGTATCGATGTATTTCATTGTATTAAATTTTTATAAAGCCATAAATTATGCCCAAGTTCAAACCATTCTAAAATGTTGCACTTGAAGCTTATTCCAGGAAGAGAATAAGGTTTATTTGCTATTTCAGGTGGATCAGGCGATTCTATCCAGACATTTTGATCGCTAAATCTTTTTTTTCTTCGCTTAGATTGTAACAAAATCGGTACACTCTTGTCTTGTTGATCTCTCAACAAGAGCCAGCATATGGTCGGCCTTTGCATTTTGTGCATTTATCGGTGACTAAGTCAAAAGCACCACAGTTCTAAAAATGAATAACAAAAGTGAAAAAAGAAAGATTCTCATCGCTAAGTTTAGTCTAAGAAAGACATAAGAAAATAAGGGGAAAGGCTTGCACAGGCAATGTGCATAGTACAGCCCGCCAGAATGTTTATATACAGAATGAAACTTAATTTGATGTAGTTTAAACACTAAAGACACTAAATGGCATAAAATACATACAATATATTCCATATAAAAAAGTTGGACGTTTATTTGTTGTACTTGGTTTTTCATATCCGTTTAAATAATATTCTCAAAAAACATGCCATCTCTACAGGGTAAGACCTCAGCTTCCCTTCCTCCCTTACTACTTCTTATTACTGATGATATATTAATTTAATTCAAACATTAGAGTAAATTGATTTCACTAAAAGAAATCGTTTAATTATGCGATGTACCAACCTGTTTATGGATCACTATGAGACATAATTAGAAAGTTGTGAAGTTCTGCATTATGGCGGAAAAAATGTACTGTTGTGTGTGCATTATTGAACATAAATGATAATAAATTATTATTATTATTATTATTATTATTATTATTATTATTATTATTATTATTATTATTATTATTATTATTATATTATAAACTAATCGAAATCCATTCTATCGTGTTATTGAAATGGTTCGATCCATTTTTTTTTTTTTTATAAATTTACATAAATTGAATCAGTAAATTACTGCTGGAGAAAGAGGAAAAAAACCCAGGAAACTTAACTATGAAAAATGTCAGTGAAAAAGGGAAGTAGGTGGAGCGAACAGCTTTACAAAGAGCTATTAAATAGAATATATTTGAAGCCTACAGTGCTACGGATATTACTTGTTCTTGTGGGATAATAAATCTGTGGCTCATTTAAACCATCGAAAAATGGATTAAGTTGAGTTGCCTCGGAAATAAAAAGCATGAAGTGTTTCCTTTCCACAATATAGTTATCTTTGCAGACTGATGATCGTGTATTGGAAGCTTATCGTGGTTAACATTAGCTTTACTAAGGAAAATGCGATATGTTAGAAATTCAGTTATGTAAATACATTACGTCTATTTGTACATTAAATTTTCAAATACTCAAAATGTAGTTTTGACCTTCCAAAAATATTTACTGCTTAGGAAAAAGCTGTTCTTCTTAAAATTTACGCCACTGAAATTTTTTCAATAATTTCAATAATTTTATTGAATCATTCTGCTCTTAAGCGTTAAATTTTGAGATGAATAAAAGAGGCGGTACTGAAGTAATTCAGAGGAGTTAAATCGAATTGGATGAGACAAACTACAATGAAAAAAATGAAATAATTTTAATTTGCAAACTGTACTAAGCAATCTTATTGTATGTTAAGAACCAACGTCCTAATAAGATGAAATTGACAATTAACCTGTGATCTGGATTAGAAATAATATTTGCCAACCATTTCTCGCCCTCTGACTCTATCTGTTGTAAAAATTGTCCCTGGTTTTATTTTTTTTAAAGTTTAGCATATTGTTCTAAAGTATTGAGCAAGTACCGTTACCAATTAGGGAAAATAAATATCATAAGCATTCACATGAGATAGCGCCCGTCTAAGGTTGTTTAAAACCAGATGTAGCTTCAAACATATCCACCTTTTTCAGTACACAATAATACTAAAGCACCAAATAGTTTTTTTATATTTAAAAAAATCTAAAGCAAATATAACCCTTCGTAAAACACCTCACATACCTAAAGAGTTCCTCATTAAGATAATTACTTGAGCAAAGACAGCAAACAAGGCCATATGGAGCTTTTAATGGGTTGGCGGATGCAACATTAGAGTCCCGATTGCGCTCTGAGTTTTTTAAGGACGTTATTTGTTGTGCATCTATGTGTTGAGTGTATTTATATTATCTTAAGTACTTTTGATTTGATACTCAGTATAAGTAAAATTAATTACAAATACAATTTTTTTTTTCATTTCTATCTCTGGTGTTGGTTATTTTTAAAATAAATGCTTAGGGTTTAGAAAGTTCTATATTTAGATAGCTTGAACAAAAGTAATCATGATTGGTGCAAAGACACTATATTTTTCCTCCTGCATTTGGAGATTCTTCATAAAAAGATATGATATATAAGTTTTGACGGGCTAAATCTTATTAATTAAACAAATTAATTTGTTTGCCAAAATTTAGTTTACTTGCCTTAATGTTTCACATGTAAAGCTTTCTGCCTGCCTTTCTATATTTATACGTATCTATCGAATTATATATCTATCGTATGTATATATGGATCTATTTTCTCTTCTTTCATGTTTTTGACGTTTTTTCAATGCTTAACATTTTGAAATGAATGAGTCGATACTTTTCAGCAATTTAAAAGGTTTAGCTGTTTTCTGGGATATTTTTTTAGTCTTTTGGTACTTTTTTGTCTTCACTCTTCGTAAATGCTATGCAACGATTTATGTGCATATTATAAAAATGCTTTTCACATTTTAAAATTAATGTCTGTACAAACTCGTTTTAGAAGCTGGTAGTAATTTGTCGCATGAATGCATTCAAAGCAAAAAAAAAAATTGAATGTGTGTGGGCATAACGTATTATTTTTTTTATAAGCTTGGTCAGATAATAACAAGAACACAGATTTAGATCTGTATCTACTAATTAAAGAATGTTTCTTACAACAAAAAAACAAAACGACACAAAAGTTGTTTCTATCTGCTTTCCAAAAACTGTGGTACTATCTTTATCGTTTAAAATGTCATTTTCGTTCTTTTGTAAATTTTTATCCTGCTGCTAATAAAATTACCAGAATATTGCACTAGTTCGATAGTATTGCAAACATTTCAGACTATATTATGGCCTATATATCTCATCTTTTATACGTAACCAAAAAAAAAGGCACCTGAGTTCGGTGCGACAAAACAGACGCAGCACTCTACTACATTCTGCTACACGCTTCATTTTTTAAGTCAGTAGAATGTGGGGAGGAAAGAGATTCGATAAACAATTGATAAGCTCAGACGGTGTTACTAGTGTAACGAGGTAAGGGATCTTTGCCATCTTATCTTTAAGGCAGCTATACAAATTTATCATACGTCATTGTTTCTTTTTGTTTAACTTAATCTGTTTAGGCTTCGCTTTGCGATTTTTCCATTATTTTCTTTTAAAAAGGAAAGAAGAAATAATGTAGAATACAGAAAGATGGAGGAGCAGGAGGAGGAGTAGAAAAAGAAGAAGAAGAAGAAGAAGAAGAAGAAGAAGAAGAAGAAGAAGAAGAAGAAGAAGAAGAAGAAGAAGAAGGAGGAGGAGGAGGACAAGAAGAAGAAGAAGAAAAAGAAGAAGGAGGAGGAGGAGGAGGAGGAGGTGGAGGAGGAGGAGAAGAAGAAGAAGAAGAAGAAGAAGAAGAAGAAGAAGAAGAAGAAGAAGAAGAAGAAGAAGAAGAAGAAGAAGAAGAAGAAGAAGAAGAAGAAGAAGAAGAAGAAGAAGGAGGAGGAGGAGGAGGAGGAGCAGAAGAAGAAGAAGGAGGAGGAGGAGGAGGAGGAGGAGGAGGAGGAGGAGCAGAAGAAGAAGAAGAAGAAGAAGAAGAAGAAGAAGAAGAAGAAGAAGAAGAAGAAGAAGAAGAAGAAGAAGAAGAAGAAGAAGAAGAAGAACGAGAAGAAGAGGA
>JAWDGP010002147.1:0-69463 GCA_033675545.1 Elysia crispata | reverse complement strand
TTGTAAAGTTAAACTTCAAGTCTTTCAACACTGTTTTAAATAATATGTCGACTGAATGAACTCTAGAAAGACGCAGATCTTTTTGAAAACGGATCGAAATAATGTTGCCTAATTTTTGTAATAATAGTTGCGAAAAAAATCAAGAAACTATGGAAGTTTCACAAACGGCTTGCAAATTGTTAATCGTGAGTCATAACGTTGATTGCACCTAGATGGCGCTTTAGTCAGGAAAATGCCAAGATTCTCCAGACCCAACCGAAACTGTCTCGGATCATTTAAAGTGGGCATACAGTTGATATATATATATATATATATATATATATATATATATATATATATATACACGCCATAAAGATCCCACTGAAACCCCATTCATTTGTACCTACATTCAAGAGCTTTCATTATTATCTATAGATAATTGTATTGGGATTTTACATATATATATATATATATATATATATATATATATATATATATATATATATATACACGCCACAGCGCGCTGGCAGCCGGCTAGCAATCCTAGCATTTAGGCATCGCTAGCAGTCATCATGTAACCCTTGCATGACGGTTACGCAATATCTTCCTTCTTAGAAAGGTCACAAATCAATTTAATTTAAAAAAAGCAATTTTTGACAAGGCTTATTTACCTATGTGACCAAATTCCTAGTTCACGTCTTTCCACTTTCATTTTGACAATATTATACAAACTTGGTCCGATTGCATAAAATACCAGACCATCTTGGAAATTCATCAAAGATCAGATAAATATTTTCAAACAAAATTTTTTAACAAATTCAATGACTGTTTGTATTAGGCTATATGGTATTGAAATTTTCGATTTTTTTTTTAAATATCAATTAAAATTATATATATAAATATGTCTACAAAAAGCCGCTTGCATTTATACGTGGGATCCAAGAGTTAAAAGACAAAGTAAAATGATATACGCTCACTAATCAGTTGATTTTCTCACCTCATCACTCACTCTCAGAGCAAGACTATATTTGCCCATGCTCAGAGATCGTAGGATAAGCAGCGCAGTCTTGCGTTGTTCCCTCCATACATGGCCAGAGCTTGTGACTAACCCTGAAAATAGTGAGAAAATATGAAAAAAGAAAAGCAGATTTTTCCCCCTTTTTTCCCCCCTAGTTACAATTCATCATATTAGATTTAATAGATATGATTAACAATAATATGTTACAAATTACTAACCTATTAAAGTCAAAGGTTGGGTCTATGAAAATCGGATTTATGTGGTTAGCAATATTATATTTAATTGGTGCGAATCTTATTAAAAAAAAGGCATCAGCTCAAATTATAGCCTGCTTATAGCATAGCATAACTATAATAACGGACATGAGTTTATTTCACTTCAAGTAAATGTTTTTTTAACATTTAAACTCATACCAAATGACCGTGAGAGAATTATTTTTTTATTTTTTCTCAAAGGAAAGTTACCACCTTTTTTACCGTATTATTTTTATTGACTCGTTAAATCTTATATATTTCAATTCTTTAAGAATTTAATCTTTCCCGGTTTATTAAGTATCTCTTAGAATGATGAAGAGCCTTCGACTCCCTTTAAAACTCTTCGAGAAGCTCGGGAGACGTAAAACTGGACTCGACACGAGAGAAAATAACATTTTCCAAGAGGCATATTTTTTTATTCTGCTTTTATTCACATTATACTGGTCTTCATTCCCCCTGGAGCGAATTTCTTTTGGGAACCTATTCCCCGTATCGTTTTGTTGATAATTAACAACTATTGCTCCACTTATCTGTACTACAGGGGACAATTTTTAAGGTGAATTCTCTACATTATAACCTACCTCTATTCATCTCCCCATCAGAAGCATTGGTCACGAGAGACTTGGGACGGTCACTGAATGTGTCTCCATTCTTTACAAAAGCCTCGTAAATAGTGTCGTAGCTATTTAGAGCAATGACAAGTTTTGGTCCGAAATACATGCTGAATATTTCACCGGTCCTCGAATGGAATTTAGAAGAAAGAAAATAATGCTTTTCTACTGCGTTATTTTCGGGAAAGCTATTTTTGCCTTTCAAAAATATATAAAAAAGATGTCTACGAGTAGATTCAGGATTTGGAAAATAAAAAGGCAGAAATTTCAAGTTAAAACGGAATATTTTGTTTCCCTTCACATCTCCCTTGTGAAAGACTGAAAAATATCCGTTGCTTCACCCACAAGGTATAACTAGATATATCTTTTTTGTCTTAAGTCCATATGTACGAGAGGAAGACATTGTAACATATTATGCACTTAACCCTGAAGAAGCGCTTGTTGGTATGATCATAACGTATGACAAGAAAGATATTGGTTATTGATATAAAATTGTCAGTTAAAATGAAAACATACTTCATAAAAGCTCGAGTGCTTTTTTTTTCTCAAGTTATACTTACCTTTATACTAGACGAAGGACTTCTTAAAATTTGGATTTTGATATGTCTGGGTAATTCAGTCATCATAATTGATTTTACACCTCTAAGAATGAAACTCAAGATTATTTGTAATTGCTGGATCATTAATTTTACCAGTTTAATAAGAACAGTTTAGCAGTAGTGCAAAAGCTACAGAAAACTGACGGGTGATGAGGTAGTGTTTCATTCTCATCAATTTAGCGTCACTGACATATGTTGCTTTTATCAAGATTCTTTTCAGTTTTTAAAATTGCTCACTGTTTCTTTTGACAGGTTGTATAAAATTTATGCCTTTAGAAATCGGAAAATCCCTATTTTCAACATTCATAAACTGGCTGCATTGACAAAAGTTGGTTTGTTTCTTGTTAACATTATTTTAATTATAATGATCATACATAAGTGTATCTTCTTTTACTCAATTGTCTTAATTTACCAGAATTAGTCCAGAAGAAGGATTCCATTTAAAACTTTAACGTGTCTGCTTCAAGAAGAGGCTAACTTCAAGCAACTGTTAAAGGTTGAAATTTTATTCAAGTTTCCAAGTTCGTTAGGGACCTGTAATAAATAATTTGCTACGCAATCGAGGATAAACACATGTATGTCAGAATTTTCATATTTTGGGTACCGATATAAGACGATCAACTGTCATTCTTAAAGAGGTAAAACCTTATGCCCAGATGATAATTCAAATTTTTTTCACCAAATGACAATAAATATCGGTCTTAGAGGTTCATTACTATCAGTTGTGAGGTCTAATTGAAAACAAATTAATAAGCGGACACACTGAGTCATCCTGAACGCCTCCTATAACTGTAATATATGCGCGTCTTCGTCATAATTATCGAGGCTGTTTTTATTATCTCACAAGTTATGGAAATAAATTTCAGATTCATTTTCACTTGTAGCTTTCCGATTTCTCAAGTTACGATAAGATGTCTCGAATATTTCAGTTAAATCAAACTTTTTATTAAACAGAAATTAAAGTGCTTAAAATTAGATTCTAATACTTTTTTTACATTGTTATAAGTGCTTACTGATCATTTTCCCACGCATTATATTTGTAAAAAGAGGATTTTTAACCGCATACAGGCCATCAGTTTCTCTAAGCTTTTGAACGTAAAGGACAGAAGTTTTTCAAAGTAGATTTTTGGGGTCAAGAATTAATAAATGTTTTCTTACGATTTAGTCCACTTGCTCAACTGCTCTCTTGTTCCATTCCTAGAGTAAGGCAGGTGTCCGAGGCCGGGGTAAGCTCTTGCCGGGACAGGAGGAGTGTTGTGAGGAACGTTAGAAGTGAACACATACTTTACTAACAAGGCCAGCCCTAGTGAAACAGCCAGGAGGGTCAGCACCTTACTTATCCATTCTTCGTTGTTCCATACTGAACCAGAATCCATTCTTGTTTTTCTATGTGATTTTTATCTAAAAAAAAATCAAAAATGATTCCGAAAGTACATACTGAAGACAATAGATAATGAGAAAATTATGGCAGACTCATTGATTTAAATTTTTAATTCTGACATAAATTTATAGAAAGACTTTTTCTTTTTGTCTTTTCTATACTAAAATAATTAGGCATAATCTACACTTAACTTTTCTTAGTGGAAAAAAAAACAGAACAGATGTGACATAAAGCGATACTAGTCTTACTAACAAATTAAAAGGACCTTTATACTGCAACTAAGGTTAAAATAATAATAAAAAAAAGAATTTATATAACACCT
This sequence comes from Elysia crispata, assembly GCA_033675545.1. NCBI lineage: Eukaryota > Metazoa > Mollusca > Gastropoda > Plakobranchidae > Elysia > Elysia crispata. Next base: position 65,299 of record JAWDGP010002147.1, on the reverse strand, counting down.
GCATCCTGCTTCTAAAATTTTCATTATTCTTTTTAAGCGCTAGAAATAGACTAAGACTAAAAAAAACATTTCAACGTAACATTGACATCGGTATATGTTTTGATAAGTCTTACAAACGAATTTGATTTTATACCGTAAATCCATTACTTAGTCAGCTTTAAAAAACAGTTGATTAAAACAAATAGTTTGAAGGATTAGATGGGGCTTTAACCGCTCATCAATGCATTGTAAACTAATTTCTGGTGTTTGTCTGCTTTCTTGATATCATAAAATACAAACACATACACAAACATGCGATTATTGATTTCAATCTTAAACTTACGTGAAGAAGGCTAAGATATTTTATCTTCTGATTATGCTGAACTTCATTTTGATGTTTTGACATTGAAAACAATCTTTACTCCAGCAAATCCTCCGATGCTAGTGTTATGAAATTGTTTCTTATGTCGCATAATCAGAACATTTTGTCGTGTGCAGCTAGTAATGTAAGGATAATTATAGTGTCCCCATTGTTTGTGACCGTCGAACGATGTGATTAGGTTTCCTTCTAAAATAACAAGAATACATTATGATGTAACATAGAGGGAGTTTGAAAAATATAGTGGAAATTGAAAGAGAAACAAGAAAAGTTGGGGGGGGGGAGGGAGAAAAACGAGACTGTGTGTAAATGAGAGAAATTTAAGTAGATAAACCTGATTACCTTTTGCTTACGATGTTTGGAGTGAATTTAGTCCAAAAACGTGGTAACTGATGACATCCTGTTTGAAAATTCAATACTCGCCACTGTTGCAGCTTCAGTCGAACTGATGTTCTTCGGATTCAACTATTATGTAATAAAGCTCAGCCAAAGCACAATGGTTTTGTCCATGGCGAAAGACAGTTAAGATCTTAATATAATCATTTTACCATTCGGATTCAACATATAGTTCATTGAAGCATGCGTAATTCAAAAATTAATGTGAAGGTCTACCCTCATCTTTACTTTATTGTTTAATTATCTCATTTTTTATACCACTTTACCATTAGGATTCAGCATATTTTTCATTGAAGCATACGTTTACCGTCATTTTTCCTTTATTGTTTAATTATCTCACGCTGCGTATGATGTAAGCTCGAATGTCCTAAACTTCCTACTCAAGGGTTACTGTGAAAGATGCTACTGGTTGTTTACTTTTCTATCTTTTATATTAAGCAAAATAAAGTACTGTGAATGCCATGCGTGCTATTCCGCCCCAAATCTATTGAGAGAGTGAGAGAGGACAAAAAGGAGATACAGTATACACAACAAGTAACACAAAGTACTCTAGACGTATTTACATACTTACCCATTTATAGGAGCATTTAAATCTAATTTGAGGATGGAAATTGTTTTTTAGATACCAGGGTTAAGTCATAACCATCTAAACACTACATGCAGCTAAATTGAAATGATCCATTAAGGTGCAGCGGTAACGTGGATAAGAAAAAGTTGTTAAAAAGGAGTAAAAAGAGATAAATAGTTACTAGCTTTAACTGAAGGACAGGAAAATAAAGTGAATGGATATGCCTATTCACACTATAATAATAAGACGGAAGGATAAATGAAAGCATAATTATGCATATTCACTCTATAAAATAGTTTAGTGAAGAATATCCCTTAGCAATAATTAAGCATCTCAAAGGACCACTTTATGAAACTCAACAGAAGTGCCGGACAGGTGGTGTATAGCATAATTATCATTGTTCAGCACTTTTTCTCTGCAACAATTATTGTATTTCAGACGTACAGTTCACCAGTTTGAAACAACACAATGTGATAAAGTTCAGACTCGTCGTAAAGATTGTCGACCCTCTGCCAAAATTGTCCTTGTAAAAATGATGCACAGTTTAAAAGAAACTGTTTTAAATTAGAGGAAGGTATCTTAGAAAAAATCCTATTGTTTGCTTCCAATAATTTTATAGATATCCTTGAGAAGTCCATGTACCGTATTCTGAAAAATTCAACCTTTAATATGGAGGATTCAAATAAACTTTTTCCTGTAATCATTGTTTCTAATATATTTTAAATGTTCGAATTTAAGCACTTTTTTACAGACGCAAACTTACAATGATGTCTCCATGACTTTGGAAATAAAGAGGTTAAAACTAAGAAGTGTTATTTTGTAACATTGTCAGCAGCAAAGGTGAGAAGCCATAACTAAAGAAAATGCAATTCAAAAAACAAAACACTGTAATTTTTTGTCTAATTTGAATAAGTTACAAGGGTCACATTGGAGATCTTCAATATCTTTTATCTTTTTTTTTTTTCGAAATCACCAAGTCTTTCATTCTCAATACAAAATCGTTTATTGCTGCTTCTTATGAATTTACTATGCCTGAAGAAAGATCTGCATCAGATTTAAAACCTCCCCAAAAACTGGAAAAATATTTTTTGACAACATGTAAGATGCCCTTGTCCATTGTTTACATAATGACATGACATGGCCAGAACAGACAGTTAGTTCCATGTTCCTCTCGCCTTCAAGCACAAACTCAAAAGAGTTTTTTGAATAATTGACTGTATTTGCTAATATGACTTTTTTTTTTAATTTGTCATTAAAACAATTATATGATTTGATCTTGTGATTATGCATTACCAGTTTTACATGAACTAAGGAAGGAATAAATTATTAATTATTGATTTTCATTGATGAATTACCATTTTGATTTGAAGAAAGGAAAGTAAAAAAACACAGCAAACGAAAGGAAACTGTTTCAGAATCGTGACTTATTTTTAATAAAACTAAGTTATAAGAACCATGATATGTGCTGATTTATTTTTTGCTCATAGATTAGCTTTATAGATAAAGGAACATGGAATGATTCATAGCATTTTTACACTTTATGAAATTTTGTTTACCAACAAAAAATGACAATAATCAATTGCAAATCATCAAATACCATTAAAAGCAACTCGGATTTGGACATGGGAATTAATACACTTGTAGTAGTCTTTGTAAAACGGGCTTTAATCTTGTTTTCGTTTTTATAATTGCTAGTAACTAGGTTCATGTTAAGTACTATAAGAAAGAGTTTGAACGGAATATAATGATATGTAAATTATTGGTTATGATTGACAAATAAAATAAATACATAATTTTTAATCAAGCTATTTCTTATCAGATACTCATTTCTTTATGAAATATGATAATGCTGTTCTATATACCTGTCCTTATAATGTATTTGCGTTTTATAAGATATAAGGTACTAAAAAAGACACAAACCATGCAAATCATGCATGCACAATAAACTTTGTGTAACTGTTCATACTTACCCACAATAGAATAAAGAATCTTATGCTTTTGTCGTTGACTTGAATCATCAATGAGGTTAAACTTCGTTTCCTCAAAAGAAATAGAGATCTCTTAAAGACAAAATAATTCTTCATGTCGTGGCCAATTTTGGGGGAATGTTTTCCCATACCATCTCAAAGAGATTAGGAAATAGAGAGCTCTTTAAGACAAAATAATTCTTTTTGTCATAATAAGGAAATCGTGGCCAATTATTTTTTTGGGGGGTGGAGGGGGGTGTTTTCCCATAACATATCAAAGAGATTAGGAAATTGAATTCCATGTGGAAAGACTAGTTAGAACTTTTTATTGTCATGACATGTTAGATTATTAAAGTAGTGTGCACTATCAGCACTGGTTCTTCCCATCTCGCAATGTTCAAAAAGATCTCACAAAAATAAAAACAACAGTTTTGCAATGTAAGAAAATGCAACGGTATGGCCATTTGTATTTTTTAATTTTTAGACCACGAATCAAGTTTGAACAATATTCGCCTTTAGTTCATCTTTAACGTTAATAATAATTTTTCCAATCGCACAAAACAATCAGGCGACAAGTTTTGACTGTCGTGTCAGCCTGTGTTTGTTCCATGCCACAAACGTCAAACAAGGAGTTGCTGTGTCCCCATAGTGCGGTACGCCCCTCTTATTTCCCTTGTCCACATCATACCTTGCGACACCGAAAAAATTGTTGAGCAACTGTTTGTCCTAGTGCAGTACCAGCCTTAAAAAAGTCGAATCGATGTAACTGCCTCGTGCACATATTTTTTCTTAAAATCGTGCCGTGTTAAGTAAAAATCATCTTCAGAGATAAGGAAAATGTGGTTCGCTCAAACGGGGAAGAGCTGGCCGAAAACTTTCTGATGCAGCAGCACAGCACACTGGCCTTTAAAGTGTATAAAAATTGGGGGACAAACGGATAAAGTGAAAAGTGTGTTAAGGAGATGAAGAGTACAGAGTAAAACTCAACCGAAAAGCTATGACAGCACACTCACCGGCGTGCAGAATGCAATAAGAAGAGAAGTAACAGGAGGTATAATTGAACAAATGAAAAGTACAACCAGAAGTTGAAAGAAAAGAAAGAGAAGCGAAATGGAGGAAAGCGCAGAAAATAGTCATCTCCTCAACCTCAAGAAAGGATGATGGCGCAATAGAAACCTCAATACAGAGAGCCCAGAACGAGAGAGCAAAACGACCCGATTACAAATGATACCCGAGTAAAAAAGAATGGAGACCTTCGAATCACCAAATGCCACACTCGTTACTAACAAAAAATGAGAACAAGAGGAGAAGCAAATTTAGAAATGAACTCACCAAAACAACACAAGATGCGTTAATCAAAGTAAAAGAACAAAAATAGAGAAGAGGGAGACCAATAATTTTATCTGAATCTTCGGAAACTGAAACTGAAAATTGCGCTACGCAATAGAAAAAAGTCTCGCGGACATGGAGAAGTAGAAAATACGAAACTAGAAAACTAATAAAGTTAAAACCAAACAGCAAAAAACTAAATTTGTTCTGAAGAAATTAAGGCGCGATAAAATAATTATCTCATTAAACAAACGGGAAGACGGATATTTTTTTCGGGAAGGTGGGGGGGCGGGGGAGGTTTCGAAGTCGTAGAAAAATTTTTAATAGAATTGGTGAATAAGTATACAACATACATATCTTATTGCAATGGGAAACACATACAATCAAATGATAAACAAGTTCTAGAAAATTTGAGTATAAAGGAATGAGAATTTAGTGAAGAAATAAAAAAGCAGTAGAGGAACTAAAACACAGAGTTTTTAAAATAACATTGAAATAAAAAAAAATGAAACAGACAAAGTTGGCTGATTTCTTATCACAAATATGGAAAGCAATGAAAACATTTACCGTTGTGAACACTTACGCTCCAACGGAAAAAAAACAAAATTAATTATAAAAAAAATAAAGGATGACAGAGAGAAATAGATTCCCCAAAAACAAAATATGGATAGAGATTTTAATTTCGAGGAATATGATGAATTGGAAAGGAATGGACTAGTTGATGAGATGAACAAGATGAATGTACTCAGTTCCCTTGATGAGAATAAAACAAAGAATTATGAATGAAACTAAAAAAAGCTATGAAGAAAAAGCCAACAAACAGGAACGTGGAAGAAACAATGGCCAAAACCTAGTAATAATCTAGATATGTACGATCTAATTCGCTTTTATTTGTTTTCTTTTCCCTTTTTTATTTTTCTTATACTAATGTTGTTGTTTTTTTCTGTCTTGGATGAGAAAACAGAAACAGGAAAGAAAGAAAAAAAGGGAAAAAGAAGCAATGTTTGAAAGCGAGACCATGCCGATTCAAGACTCAAAGGATTCCAACGGCAAAAATAAAATTGAAACATTACAATAAATGAAGAAAAGACAAATACAAAAACAAGCAATAAAAAAGGAAGAAAATGAAAGAAACAAAGGCTATGAACAAAAGGCATTAGCACAAAAAAGGCGAGAGATTGATCTGTAAGCTGTGTATCATAAGATCATACGACAAAAGAAAAAGCTCATATAGCACCACCCCCCCCACTTCCCCCCCCCCAAAAAAAAAAAAAAAAAAAAAAAAAGGTTGAAGAAAAAGAATGGAAGAGGGATTAAAAAACTACAATAAATAAAGATTGTAAATAGAAATCACCAACGGTGGTATTAAATTATGGGATGAAAGAAGCAATTTACTACTATTGCTATAAAGATTGTCATTTATCGTGACTGTCAAAATTAGGTTCTTAACTTATTCCAAAGGTTATTCCTAAAAAAAGTAACGTTTACGAACCACATACGTGTAAACACATTCTGGGGCCTAAAAAGTAACTATCTTTAACTTTCATTTTGGCTGCTTGAAAATTCTTATCTTGAGTCGTTTGGAAGTTGTATTTCAGGCGCATAAAAATATTGACCCAACGAATCCTGGACATATTCTTTATTAATTTTTAAGTATATTTATTGTAATCCATGAGCAAAAGTTAACACTTAAAAAGTAATGCAATTCAGTAAATGAAATTTCACTAGAATAAATATAACTAAACAATGTCGAAAAGCTCAAGGATAAGAATACGAAGACGATTACCGAGAAATTTACCTTATTCTAATAGGGGGAAAATTGAATGTAACTTTCGAAAGGTTGAACCATGTTATATAGATCATTTGATTAAAATTATAATGCAGTTAGCATGCAACAATGAAACAAGTTAAACACAATCTAGGTTGAGAAAATGAAAATGATAGCTAAGAAATTTAGAAAAAAGGGAAAACAGTTGTATGAAAATTCTGAAAGGTTTTAAATAAGCATTTATAATCATTTAAAACCAGAACCTTCTCAAATTAACATGCACTCACTATTTTAAAATGATTTATCCACGCGGCATTTCTCCACGTGGCATGGTAGTGACACTTCATGATTAATAAAACCATTCCACATGATTTAAAATATTAAAAAAAAAAGGATGGGTTTTTGTAAATGAACTAAAATAAATATCATATTATCTTTCTTAATTTTTTAAGGTAAATTGATATTAAAAAATATACAAAAAAAAACATGGCTTTTTATCTCTTATCATCGACAAATCTGTATTTGAAAAATCGAAGAGCATTGCAAGTGACACAAGTTCTAGAGTGTTTTTTACGTATATTTTTGATGACCGTAGGTGAAAACACCGCACACAACGAGTATAAAGAGCACATAACTCAATGTATGAAGCATTTAATGACACCTGATGCAAAAGCGAGTGAAATAGCTTTTACATTCACATCAGTGCTTCAACCAAAATCACCATGTGGAAAGTTGCAAGTCTGCTTGTAGCGGCCATCGCTGTCATTGTGTCGGCTGAGGTATGATTTCATCATTTTTAGACAACTGAGTATTGGCATTGAAAGACACTGAAAAGAAAAAAAAATAACTGCTTCGTAGGGAGAAATATCTTTTAATTACAGTCCAGGTCCTCTTTTTAGGTTTTGCACTAGAATAGAAATGTTAAACATGTTTTTTCGTTCAGAACAGATCACAACCTACAAAACACATTTTTGAATAAAATTATTCTTCCGTATCCTCCCCCTTTCTCACCTAAGTTTAACTTTAAAATATCTGAATATTTTTTACTTCATCTTTCTTAAACAGCAAATATTTTTATATTGCAATATATAACATCGGATTCAAAATAAACAACAAGCTTGGCTCATCTTCTGTGCTATGCCCTTGTTCCTTTTTTTTATCTTGTAGAAGCGACACAAAAGAATGGAAATGAAAATCGTTAGAGAATTAGATGAGCAGCAAATTAATCAAACTAGTTGAGGGAAAAGAAAAAAATTAACATACATTATTTAAAGATCTTTGTTGATTTGCTTATCGCTAGATCATATTCCCCTTCTTTATTGTTTCATGGCTTAAATTTAACCTTAGATCTCACGCCATTTAACAAAGATAACAGAATTAATGTGAAATCAATAACATTAGGTTATCAAAGTTTTGCCTTTCTTTGATTACAAATGGGATCAACCTTTCTTTAAAGGTCGGCTAAAAATAGGTATCGGTCTTATGACCTCATATCTCATTGAAGAACGTTTAAAACATCAATTCTTTACCATTCAACTTTCTTTTATAAATCTTTGTTTCATTTATTCTCTTCTTATTCCTCGCTTTCTTCTAATTTGCTTCTCGTCTTCTCTCATCCTATTTTTTCTTTTCTCTCTTCCTATCCCTTTCAATCTCTCATCCTTCTTTCTTTTTTTTCTTTTAATTCTGTTTTACACTCCTTCTATTCTATCTTCTTCTCTCTCCCTCAGGTGAACCACTTTTTTACATTGTGACATAAAGATTGCAAAAATCCTAGGAATTCTTAACACATATAATAACATGATAACCCGTTCAAATAAACAGGTGGGGAAGACACCTTCAATGATAAAAAAAATTATATCTTCCATAAGAATATTCATTTAGTAGATTTCAAGTGCACAAAACATTCAGAAATTTAAATTCTCATTTCTCACCAAGGAAACATTCTTCTGTTATAAATGGAATATTGAAGGTGGCATAATTTTTATACCGATTGAGAATAGTGATCTTACACGTGCATATAGATATTTTAAAGCCATGGCTCATGTTGTGCATTAACATAATTTTTTTCAAAGAGGATAGTGACATATTCATGATAATCAATAACAAAACTCTTAAGAGTATCCTCTATTTAGAATATTTCATATGGTTTAGAATAGCTATCCTAACAGAAGGTTGATATTTTTACCAAACTCTTGCCAGGATGGAGATGTTCCGGTCCCAGTGTTAGTTGTTAACCCACCTCCAGCAGAGGTTCCAGTTCCACCACAAACAAAGGCCCCAGTTCCACCACAAATACAACCAGCCCAATATTCACCTCAAGTACCACCAGGCCAATATCCCACTCAAGTACAATCAGCCCAATATCCACCTCAAGTACCACCAGGCCAATATCCTACTCAAGTACAATCAGCCCAATATCCACCTCAAGTACCACCAGGCCAATATCCTACTCAAGTACAACCAGCCCAATATCCACCTCAAGTACCACCAGGCCAATATCCACCTCAAGTACAACCAGTCCGATATCCACCTCAAGTACCACCAAGCCAATATCCACCTCAAGTACCACCAGGCTAATATCCACCTCAAGTACCACCAAGCCAATATCCACCTCAAGTACCACCAGGCTAATATCCACCTCAAGTACCACCAAGCCAATATCCACCACAAGTACCACCAGGCTAATATCCACCTCAAGTACCACCAGCCCAATATCCACCTCAAGTACCACCAGGCTAATATCCACCTCAAGTACCACCAGGCCAATATCCACCTCAAGTACCACCAGGCCAATATCCACCTCAAGTACCACCAGACTAATATCCACCTCAAGTACCACTAGGCCAATATCCACCTCAAGTACCACCAGCCCAATATCCACCTCAAGTATCACCAGGCCAATATCCTCCTCAAGTACCACCAGGCTAATATCCACCTCAAGTACCACCAAGCCAATATCCACCTCAAGTACAACCAGGCCAATATCCAACTCAAGGTCAACCAGGCCAATATCCACCTCAAGGTCAACCAGGACTTGGTAAGACATTATTATTGCACTTTTAAAACACTTTGTGAATAGTTTCATTCTAAACAGGATGAATCAAAAACGTCAAATTGAATGCAACTTTTTCTATTGCACATACCCAACTCCTTTTTTTTATTTTGTGATTAATATCTTTATCATCGCCTTATCACCAGTCTCATCCTCATTTATATCTTCATCATCACCGGGTATATATTCATATTAATTATTATCATCATTATCATCCGCATCAACTAATTCCTGATATTTGTGTTCGGATCATTTAAACTGCCCTTTTAATTTGTGGGAAACAAGTTTTTATTTTCATCTTGATTAACATTATTCTTGATCACTATGGTCTACTTTATTTCAATTGCACTGACGAAAATTTCTACAACGTTTAAGTTTTGCTGTTTATTGTAAATATTTAGACATATAAGTTCTACGCTCTACTCATAGCAGTGAAAATACTTTAAAAAATCTCTGCGACTGACATGATATTTTATAATCTGAAACCCCTTTCAGGAGGAGCTTTAAGACCGTTCCAGGACTTTTTCAGAGCAGTAACAGATTTGGCTAGAGCCAGTTTCAATGCTTTCAACCCATTATCCTATCTCGGTGGTCTTGGCACTCAAGGCAGGTAGACAACTGGCCACGAAGAGAACGACTGAAGAAAGAAATTAAATCATTACATAACAGTTTGTGATGGTGTTGAGTTATTATTCTTAAGCTATGAGATTTGTGGGGCGTTAAACATTACTATTTTATTTATCGAAACTTGATGTTTTTGGTATAGATTGCTGTGCATCAAAAAAGCCGCATATCGCGTCATAACAGCTTTAACGAAGTTCAAACTATCAAGCAGTTTTAGATGTGTGTTTTTTGGTGTATACGTTAAACATGTTTTTGTTTTGTTTGTTTTTTTCAAATTGCGGCTCAAAGGTTTTAAGCATGAATCTCTCCACTATGCTTAGTTGTAGACAATCGATATCGGCTGTAGTGTAGATCAGAAAATGGATAATCGCATTACTGCACATGAATAGTAACCTTGGTTTTAAAAATCCAAATCTATTTAAGAATCCTTTAAAAATTCATTATCACGTAGATTTCAATAAAATGCAGCCATGAATACCTTCAAGGCAGTGCCGTTTCAAGTAATTTTTACTGGAGTTCATAGCCGTCAAATCAGTTTTTGGATTTCGAAATAGATTAGGAAAGTACAGAGATTAATAATTTACAAAATATATATACTTATGATCGACTAAAAACTAAATGTAGTTCATTTATGTTGGTTTTTTTTTAATTTCTCTGCTACAACCAATATGTTTGTGCTTTCAAATATCAATGAGACGGCAAAAAATATGTATATCAAAGCAATGACTGTAACTAAAATGCCTCGACAGGTATCTGTAATTGTAGGGTAAAAGTTATTTGTATTAGTTGTTTAAAATGTATAGCTTTTTTAATGGTCTCAAGTCTTATTACCCCACTGATCAACTCATTTTTTTTCTTTCACACTCAGTGGTAAGATATCTAAGAGATTTAATGTTGGAAATGAGATCTTAAAGCTGTATCGCTTTTTGTCAATATATTTTTCTTGCCTCTAACCCGTCGCATATTTTTGATGGATATTTTCATTTTGTCTTGATCTTTATCTTTATCACTGTCGATTAAAAAGAAATAAAAAGATAGAAAAAAGTAAAGAATATCCCTTTGCATTTATTACGCATCTCAGAGGACCACTTTATGAAACTCAGCACACTTGCAGGACAAGCCCCAAAACAGGTGGTGTAAAGCATAATTATAATTGTTCAGCACCATTTCTCTGCAAAAATTATTGTATTCCAGACGTACAGCTTACTAGTTTGAATCAACACAATGTGATAAAGTTCTGACTCGTCGTAAGGATTGTCGACCCCCTGCCATTGTGAGGAAAGATAAGATTAGGCTCAAGACGACGACAACCATCCATCAGAAGATAGAATCTTCGTAAACCATTACTGTTGTGGCCAAAATTGTCCTTGTAAAAAATGATGCACGGCTTTTTTTTTTTTCAAAGAAACTGTTTCAAATCAGAGGAAGATATCTTTTGCCTTCTTAGAAAAAAGTCCTATTATTTGCTTCCAATAATTTTATAGATATCTTTGAGAAGTCCATGTACCGTAGTCTGGAGAGTTCATCCTTTAATATGGAGGATTCAAAAAAACTTTTTTCTGCTACCATTGGTTCTGTTATATTTTAAGTGTTCGAAATTAAGCACTTTTTTCAGATGCAAACTTACAATGATGTCTCCATGACTTTGGAAGTAAAGAAGTTAAAACTATGAAGTGTTATTTTGTAACAAAATAATTTCAGCAGCAAAGGTAAGAAGCCATAAATAAAGAAAATTTAATTCAAAAAACGAAACACTGAGATTTTTTTGTCTAATTTGAATTATTTGCAAAGGTCAGATTGGAGATCTTCAATTTCTTTTATCTTTCTTTTTTTTTTTGAAGTAAACAGTCTTTCATTCTCGTTACAAAATAGTTTATTACTGACACTTATGAATTTCGTATGCCTGAAAAAAGATCTTCATCAGATTTAAAACCTCCCTAAAAACTGGAAAAATAATTTTTGATACCATTTAAGATGTCCTTGTCCATTGTTTACATAATGTCTAGATATGGTCAGAACAGACTGTTAACCAGTAGTTCCATCTTCTACTAGCCCTGAAGCACAAATTCAAAAAAGGTTTTTGAGTAATTGACTGTTTTGCTATTGTGACTTTGCAAAAGTTTGTCATTAAAACAATTACATGATTTGATCTTGTGATTATTCATTACTAGTTTTACATGAACTAAGGAAGAAATAAATAAATTAATTGGTTATTTCCTTTAATGATTTAATATTATTTGATTTGAAGAAAGGAAAGTAAAAAATACCAAAGGAAAGAAAACTGTTTGAGAATCGTGACTTTGGTTAAATTAAAATTAAGTTATAAGAACCATGATATGTGCTGATTTATTTTTTGCTCATAGATTAGCTTTATAGATAAAGGAACATGGAATGATTCATAGCATTTTTACACTTTATGAGATTTTATTTACCAACAAAAAATTACAATAATCAACTATAAATCATCAAATACCTGTAAAAGGCAACTCGGGTTTGGACGTGGGAATTAATACACTTGTAGTATTTTTGTAAAACGTGCTTTAATCTTGTTTTCGTTTTTTTAATTGCTAGTAACTAGGTTCATGTTAAGTACTATAAGAAAGAGTTTGAACGGAATATAATGATATGTAAATTATTGGTTATGATTGACAAATAAAATAAATACATAATTTTTAATCAAGCTATTTCTTATCAGATACTCATTTCTTTATGAAATATGATAATGCTGTTCTATATACTTGTCCTTATAATGTATTTTCGTTTTACAAGATATAAGGTACTAAAAAAGACATAAGCCATGGAAATCATGCATGCACAATAAACTTTGTGTAACTGTCAATACTTAGCGACAATAGAATATAGAGTTTTATTCTCTCGTCGTTGATTTGGATCATCAATAAGGTAAAACTTCGTTTCTTCGAAAGAAATAGAGAGCTCTTAAAGACAAAATAATTCTTTATGTCATAATAAGGAAATCGTGGCCAATTTTTTTTATTTTGGGGGGTGGAGGGGTGTGTTTTCCCATAACATATCAAAGAGATTAGGAAATTGAATTCTATGTGGAAAGACTAGTTAGAACTTTTTATTGTCATGACATGGTAGATTATTAAAGTAGTGTGCACTATCAGCACTGGTTCTTCCCATCTCGCAATGTTCAAAAAGATCTCACAAAAATAAAAACAACAGTTTTCCAATGTAAGAAAATGCAACGGTATGGCCATTTGTATTTTGACCTTTTTTAATTTTTAGACCACGAATCAAGTTTGAACAAAATTCGCCTTTAGTTAATCTTTAACGTTAATAATAATATTTCCATTCGCACAAAACAATCAGGCGACAAGTTTTGACTGTCGTGTCAGCCTGTGTTTGTTCCATGCCACAAACTTCAAACAAGGAGTTGTTGTGTCCCCATAGTGCGGTACGCCCCTCTTATTTCCCTTGTCCTCATCATACCTTGCGACACCGAAAAAACTGTTGAGCAACTGTTTGTCCTAGTGCAGTACCAGCCTTAAAAAAAGTCGAATCGATGTAACTGCTTCGTGCACAGATTTTTTTTTAAATCGTGCCGTATTAAGTAAAAATCATCTTCAGAGATAAGGAAAATGTGGTTCGCTCAAACGAGGAAGAGCTGGCCGAAAACTTTCTGATGCAGCAGCACAGCACACTGGCCTTTAAAGTGTATAAAAATTGGGGGACAAACCGATAAAGTGAAAAGTGTGTTAAGGAGATGAGGAGTACAGAGTAAAACTCAACCGAAAAGCTATGACAGCACATCACCGGCGTGCAGAATGCAATAAGAAGAGAAGTAACAGATAAACTGGCAAGACACAGGAGATATAAATGAACAAATGAAAAGCACAACCAGAAGTTGAAAGAAGAGAAAGAGAAGCGAAATGGAGTAAGCGCAGAGAATAGTCATCTCCTCAACCTCAAGAAAGGATGATGGCGAAATAGAAACCTCAATACAGAGAGCCTAGAACGAGAGAGCAAAACGACCCGATTACAGAAAATACCCGAGTAAAAAAGAATAGAGACCTTCGAATCAACAAATTCCACCCTCGTTACTAACAAAAAATTAGAACAAGAGGAGAAAGAAATTTAGAAAAGAACTCACCAAAACAACACAAGATGCGTTAATCAAACATAATCTAGCAAACATGTCCAAGAAGGGAGACAGTTTCTCTATCCTCTTAATCAAAAAAAAGGGAACGGAGAAAAAGTAAAAGAACAAAAATAGAGAAGAGGGAGACCAATCATTTTATCTGAATCTTCGGAAACTGAAACAGAAAATTGCGCTACATAAGAGAGAAAAAAAAGTCTCGCGGACATGGAGAAGTAGAAAAAAAGAAACTAGAAAACTAATAAAGTTAAAACCAAACTGAGCAAAAAACTAAATTTTTTGTGAAGAAATTAAGGCGCGGTCAAATAATTGTGAAATTTAGCAAACGGAGAGAGGGATTTTTTTTGTCGGGAGGAGAGGGGAAGGTTTCGAAATCGTAGAAAATTTTTAATGAAATTGGTGAAAAAGTATACTACGTACACACCTTATTGCAACGAGAAACAATTACACTCAAATGGTAAACAAGTGCCAGAAAATTTGGGTATAATGGAATGAGAATTTAGTGAAGAAATAAAAGAGCAGGAGTGGGACAACATACATAGCTTTTAAAATAACTTTGAAATCAAATAAAAGGAAACAGACAAAGATGGCAGATTTCTTATCAAAAATATGGAAAGCAATGACTTAGAAGAAAAATTTACCGTGCTGAACACTTATGCTCCATGGGAAAAAAAAACAAATTAAAAAAAAAATGAATGGAGGAGAGAGAGAAATAGATTACCCAAAAACGGAAAATGGATAGAGATTTTAATTTCAAGGAAAATGATGAATTTTAAAGGAATGGACGACTTCATGAGATGAACAAGATGAATGTACTTAGTTCCCTCGATGGAATTATAAGAGAATAAAACAAAGAATGATGAATGAAACTGAAAAAGGCTATGAAGGAAAAGCCAACAAACAGGAACGTGGAAGAAACAATGGCCAAAACCTAGTAATAATCTAGATATGTATAATCTATTTTGCTTTTATTTGTTTTCTTTTCCCTTTTTTATTTTCCTTATTTTAATGTTGTTGTTTTTTTCTGTCTTGGATGAGGAAACAGAAAAAGGAAAGAAAGAAAAAAAAGGGAAAAAGAAGCAATGTTTTAAAACGAGATCATGCCGATTCAAGACTCAAAGGGTTCCAACGGCAAAAATAAAATTGAAACATTGCAATTAATGAAGAAAAGATAAATACAAAAACAATCAATTAAAAAGGAGAAAATGAAAGAAACAAAGGCTATTCACAAAAGGCATTCGCACAAAAAAAAAAAATGCGAAAATTGCTCTGCAAGATATGAATCATAAGATCATAAGACAAAAGAAAAAAGCCCAAATACCAGCCCATAAAAAAAGTTAAAGAAAAAATGGAAGAGGAATTAAAAAAAAAACAATAAATAAAGATTGACAATAAAACTGACTAACGTTGGTGTTAAATTATGGGATGAAAGAAGTAATTTACTACTATTGCTATAAAGATTGTCATTTATCATGACTGTCAAAATTAGGTAAATTAACTCATTCCAAAGGTTATTCCTCAAAAAAGTAACGATTACGAACCACATACGTCTGAACACATTCTGGGGCCTAAAAAAGTCATTAACTTTAGCTTTCATTTCCACTGCTTGAAAATTCTTATCTCGAATCGTTTAGAAAATGTGCTTCTCATGCCTACAAATATTGACTCAGCCATCCCTGAGCATATACTTTATTACTTTTTATATAATTTATAGTAATCCATGACCAAAGTTAACACTTAAAACATATTACAATTTATGTAAATGAAATTTCAATAGAATAAATATAACTAAACAATGTCGAAAAGCTCAAGGATAAGAATATGAAAAATGATTACCGAGAAATTTAGAATAGGGGAAAAAATGTATCAAACTTTCGAAAGGTTGAACCATAGAACATATAATTAAAATCATAATACAGTTAGTATTCACTAATCAAACATGATTTTAAAAAATCTAGGTTGAGAAAATAGAAAATATAACTAAGAAATTTAAAATAAAGGGAAAACAATTGTATAAAAATCCTGAAAGGTTCGAAATCAACATTTATAATCAATTAAAACCAGAACCTTCTTAAATTAACATGTACACACCATTTCAAAATGATTTATCCACGCGGCATTTCTCCACGTAGCATGATAGTGACACTTCATGATTAATAAAACCATTCCACATGATTTAAAATATTCATCAAAAGGAAGGGTCTTTGTAAATGAACTAAAATAAAAATCATATTGTCTTTCTTAATTTTTTTAGGTAAATTGATATTAAAAAATATACAAAACAAAATATGACTTTTTGTCTCTTATCATCGACAAATTTGTATTTTAAAATTGGAAAAAAATGGAAAAGCATTGCAAGTGACAGAAGTTCTAGAGTGTTTTTTACGTATGTTTTTGATGTCCGTAGGTGAAAACACCGAACACAACAAGTATAAAGAGCACATAACTCAATGTATGAAACATTTGACAACACCTCATGCAAAAGCGGGTGAAATAGTTTTTACATTCACATCAGTGCTTCAACTAAAATCACCATGTGAAAAGTTGCAAGTCTGCTTGTAGCGGCCATCGCTGTCATTGTGTCGGCTGAGGTATGATTTCATCATTTTTAGACAACGGAGTATTGACATTGTAAGACAGTGAAAATAAAAATTCAACTGCTTCGCACCACGTAATATGTTTTAATCACAGTTTAGCTCCTCTTTTTAGTTTTCACATTGGAAAAGAAATGTTAAACGGTGTTTTTTTTTTAATTCAGAACAGATCAGAACATACAAAACACGTTTTCGAATAAAATTAATCTTCCGTATCCTCCCCCCCCCCTCTCTCTCTCTCTCTCTCTTTCTCTCACCTAAGTTTAATTTTAAAATATCTGAATATTTTTTACTTCATCTTTCTTAACCAGCAAATCTTTTTATATTGCAATATATAACATCGGATTCATAATAAACAACAAGCTTGGCTCATCTTCTGTGCTGTGCCCTTGTTCATTTTTTTATCTTGTAGAAGCGACACAAAAGAATGGCAATGGAAATGGAAATAGTTAGAGAATTAGATGAGCAACAAATTAATCCAACTCGTTGTGGAAAAAGAAAAAAAAATTAACATACATTATTTAAAGATCTTTGTTGATTTTCTTATCGGCAGATCATGTTCCCCTTCTTCTCTCATCGCACAACGTTGCAAACATCAACTCTTCACTCCTCAACTTTCTTTTACAAATCTTTGTTTCGTTTATTCTCTTCTTACTCCTCGCTTTCTTTTAATTTCCTTCTCGATTTCTCTCATTCTACTTTTGTTCTCTTCCTATCCCTTTCAATCTCTCATCCTTCTTTCTTTTTTTTTCTTTTATTCAGTTTTACAATCCTCTATCCTTCAGGTGAACCACTTTTTTACATGGTGACTTAAAGATTGCAAAAATTCTGGCATTTCTTAACACATATAATAACATGATAACCCGTTCAAATAAACCGGTGGGGAAGACATCTTCAATGGTAACAAATTAATATCTTCCATATAAATATTCATTTAGTAGTTTTCGAGTGTACAGAACCTTGGAAAATTTAAATTCTCATTTGTCACCAAGGAAACATTCTTCTGTTATAAATGGAATATTGATCTTAAAACAGAAAAAATGGGCATTTTTTCATTTGCTTTATATATCTACCAAAATTATGATTTATAGGGTGTTGTGCATAAGTATAAATTGGAGACACCACTAATTTTATCTGAAACTTCGGAAACTGAAACAGAAAATTGCGCTACATGAGAGAAAAAAAGTATCGCGGAGATGGAGAATTAGAAAATACGACACTAGAAAACTAATAAAGTTAAAACCAAAGTGTGCAAAAAACTAAATTTGTTCTGAAGAAATTAAGGTGCGATACAATGATTATGATATTTAACAAACGGGGAGAGGGATTTTTTTTCGGGAGGGAAGGGAGGAAAGTTTCGAAGTCGTAGAAAATTTTTTTTAAAAAATTGGTGAAAAAGTATACAACATACACATCTTATTGAAACAAATACAGTCAAATGATAAACAAGTGCTCGAAAATTTGAGTATAAGGGAATGAGAATTTAGTGGAGAAATAAAAACGGCAGAGGTGGAACAAACTTACATACTTTTTGAAATAACTTTGAAATCAAATTAAATGAAACAGATAAAGTTGGCAGATTTCTTATCACTAATATGGAAAGCAATAACTAAGAAGAAAAATTTACCGTGGTGAACACTTACGCTCCAACAAAAAAAAAACCAAATTACAAAAAATAATTAATGGATGAGAGAGACATAGATTCCCCCCAAAAAAAATATGGATAGAGATTATATTTTCTATGAAAATAATGAATTTTAAAGGAATGGACGACTTCATGAGATGAACAAGATGAATGTACTTAGTTCCCTCGATGGAATTATAAGAGAATAAAACAAAGACTGATAAAAATTACTAAAAAAGGCTATGAAGGAAAAGCCAGCAAACAGGAACGTAGAAGAAACAATGGCCAAAACCTAGTAAAATGTAGATATGTACGTTTTATTGGCTCTTTTTTCTTTTCCTTAAATTAATGTTGTATTTTTCTGTCTTGGATTAGAAAACAGAAAAAGGAAATAGAGGAAAAAAAAGGAAAAAGAAGCAATGTTTAGAAGCGAGTCGATGCCGATTCAAGACTCAAAGGGTTCCAACGGCAAAAATAAAATTGAAGCATTACAATTAATGAAGAAAAGGTAAATACAAAAACAAGCAATTAAAAAGGAAGAAATTAAAAGAAACAAAGGCTATTCACAAAAGGCATTCGCACAAAAAAGACGAAAATTGCTCTGCAAGCTATGTGTCATAAGATCAAACGACAAAAGAAAAAAGCCCAAATACCAGCCCCTCAAAAAGTTTAAGAAAAAAAAACGGAAGAGGGATTAAAAAAACAATAAATAAAGATTGACAATAAAAATCACTTACGGTGGTGTTAAATTATGGGATGAAAGAAGTAATACTACTATTGTTATAAAGATTGTCATTTATCATGACTGTCAAAATTAGGTTACTTAACTCATTCCAAAGGTTATTCCTAAAAAAGTAACCCTTACGAACTACATACGTCTGAACACAATCTGGTGCCTAAAAAAGTCACTATCTTTAGCTTTCATTTCCGCTGCTTGAAAATTCTTATCTCGAATCGTTTAGAAGCTACAAATATTGACCCAGCCATCCCTGAGCATATTCTTTATTACTTTTTACGCATATTTATTGTAAGCCATGACCAAAGTTAACACTTAAAACATATTACAATTCATGTAAATGAAATTTCAATAGAATAAATATAACTAAACATTGTCGAAAAGCTCAAGGATAAGAGTATGAAAAATGATTACCGAGAAATTTAGAATAGGGGGAAAATGTATCAAACTTTCGAAACGTTGAGCCACGTTAGTTAGAATATATAATTATAATAATGCAGTTAGCATTCACTAATCAAACATGATTTTAAAAAATCTAGGATGAGAAAATAAAAAGGATAATTAAGAAATTTAAAATAAAGGGAAAGCATTTGTATGAAAATTCTGAAAGGTTCGAAATCAACATTTATAATTATTTAAAACCAGAACCTTCTTAAATTAACATGTGCCCACAATTTTAAAATGATTTATCCACGCGGCATTTCTCCACGTAGCATGTTAGTGACACTTCATGATTAATAAAACCATTCCACATGATTTAAAATATTCATCAAAAGGAAGGGTTTTTGTAAATGAACTAAAATAATAATCATATTATCTGTCTTAATTTTTTAAAGGTAAATTGATATAAAAAATAGAGAAAGAAGGATGTATGGCTTTTTATCTCTTATCATCGACAAATTTGAATTTTAAAAAAATTGAAAAGCACTGCAAGTGATAGAAGCTCTAGAGTGTTTTTTTTTTTTTCGGTATATTTTTTATGACCGTAGGTGAAAACACCGCACACAACAAGTATAAAAAGCGCATAACTCAATGTATGAAGCATTTAAAGACACTTGATGCAAAAGCGAGTGAAACAGCTTTTACATTCACATCAGTGCTTCAACCAAAATCACCATGTGGAAAGTTGCAAGTCTGCTTGTAGCGGCCATCGCTGTCATTGTGTCGGCTGAGGTATGATTTCATCATTTTTAGACAACTGAGTATTGGCATTGAAAGACACTGAAAAGAAAAAAAAATAACTGCTTCGTAGGGAGCAATATCTTTTAATTACAGTCCAGCTCCTCTTTTTAGGTTTTACACTAGAATAGAAATGTCAAACATGTTTTTTTCGTTCAGAACAGATCACAACCTACAAAACACATTTTTGAATAAAATTATTCTTCCGTATCCTCCCCCTTTCTCACCTAAGTTTAACTTTAAAATATCTGAATATTTTTTACTTCATCTTTCTTAACCAGCAAATATTTTTATAATTGCAATATATAACATCGGATTCAAAATAAACAATAAGCTTGGCTCATCTTCTGTGCTGTGCCCTTGTTCATTTTTTTTATCTTGTAGAAGCGACACAAAAGAATGGCAATGGAAATGGAAATAGTTAGAGAATTAGATGAGCAACAAATTAATCAAACTAGTTGAGGAAAAGAAAAAAATTAACATACATTATTTAAAGATCTTTGTTGATTTGCTTATCGCCAGATCATATTCCCCTTCTTTATTGTTTCATAACTTAAATTTAACCTTAGATCTCACGCCATTTAACAAAGATAACAGAATTAATGTGAAATCAATAACATTAGGTTATCAAAGTTTTGCCTTTCTTTGATTACAAATGGGATCAACCTTTCTTTAAAGGTCGGCTAAAAATAGGTACCGGTCTCATCTCTCATTGCACAACGTTTAAAACATCAAACTCTTTACTGTTCATTTCGTTTATAAATCTTTGTTTCATTTATTCTCTTCCAATCCCTCGCTTTTTTTCAATTTGTTCTTTCATCATACTCTTTTTTCCTCTCTTCCTATCCCTTTCAATCTCTCATCCTTCTTTCTTATTTTTCTTTAATTCAGTTTTACACTCCTTCTATTTTATCTCCTTCTCTATCCCTCAGGTGAACCACCTTTTTTACAAGGTGACATAAAGGTTGCAAAAATACTAGGAATTGTTAACACATTTTTTGGTCTTAGATATATAATAACATGATAACCCGTTGAAATACTCAGGAGGGGAAGACATCTTCCATAAAAAATATTCAGTTAACAGATTTCAAGTGTACAGAACATTGAGAAATTTAAACTCTCATTTCACACCAAGGAAACATTCTTCTGTTATAAATGGAATATTGATCTTAAAACAGAAAAAAATGAGCATTTTTTTCAATTGTTGTATCTATCTACCAAAGTTATGATTTATACGGTTCTGTGCATAAGTATAAATTAAAAGAAAGGCACCATTCACGCAATGTAATTATATTTATTTTTTCATGGGAGCTGAAAACTGTTTTCGATAGCTTCTTTTGTACCTATTATGATCTGAAAGGAAGGAGACAAAGATGGTATCCTTTTTATACCGATTGTAAATAGTGATCTTACGTATGCATATAGATATTTTAAAGCCAGAGCTCATGTTGTGCATTAACTTAATTTTTTTCAAAGAGGATAGTGACATATTCATGAGATAATTAATAACAAAACTTTTAAGAGTATCATTCATTTACAAAATTTCATATGGTTTAAAATAGCTATCTTAACAGAAGGTTGATTTTTTTTCTTCTAAATTTGTGGCAGGATGGAGATGCTCCGGTCCCAGTGCCGGTTGTTAACCCACCTCCAGCACAGGCCCCAGTTCCACCACAAAGACAACCAGCCCAATATCCACCTCAAGTACAACCAGCCCAATATCCACCACAAAGACAACCAGCCCAATATCCACCTCAAGTACAACCAGCCCAATATCCACCACAAAGACAACCAGCCCAATATCCACCTCAAGTACAACCAGGCCGATATCCACCTCAAGTACCACCAAGCCAATATCCAACTCAAGGTCAACCAGGACTTGGTAAGACATTATTATTGCACTTTTAAAACACTTTGTGAATAGTTTCATTCTAAACAGGATGAAACGAAAACGTCAAATTGCATGCAAATTTTCTATTGCACATATCCAACTCCTTTTTTATATTTTGTGGTTAATATCTTCATCATCGCCTTATCACCAGCCTCATCCTCATCATTCTTATCTTCATTATCACCGTGTACATATTTATATTGATTATTATCATCATTATCATCCGCATCAACTAATTCCTTATATTTGTGTTCGGATCATTTAAACTGCCCTTTTAATTTGTGGGAAACAAGTTTTTATTTTCATCTTGATCAACATTATTCTTGATCACTATGGTCTACTTCATTTCAATTGCACTGACGAAAATTTCTACAACATTTAAGTTTTGCTGTTTATTGTAAATATTTAGACATATAAGTTCTGCGCTCTACTCATAGCAGTGAAAATACTTTTAAAAAATCTCTGCGACTGACATGATTTTTTATAATCTGAAACCCCTTTCAGGAGGAGCTTTAAGACCGTTCCAGGACTTTTTCAGAGCAGGAACAGATTTGGCTAGAGCCAGTTTCAATGCTTTTAACCCATTAGCCTATCTCGGTGGTCTTGGCGGTCAAGGCAGGTAGACAACTGGCCACAAAGAGAACGACTGAAGAAAGAAATTAAATCATTGCATAAAAGTTTATGATGGTGTAGAGTTATCATTCTTAAACTGTGAGATTTGTGGGGCGCTTAACATTTCTATTTTATTTATTGAAACCTGATGTTTTTGGTATAGATTGCTGTGTTTCAGAAAAGCCGTAAATCGCGTCATAACAGCCTTAACCGAGATCAACCTATCAGGTAGTAATATTTTAGACTATCGTAAATCGGATAGTCAAAGAGAAAACATACTCTAAACTTTAGTTAAACAAACAAAGTATATGATTCTACAGAAGGCTCCTAGAGCTGAGCTGGCCGTTATGTTAATGTTGTATTAATGAGCTAGATATTTACTTTAAAAAGTTAATTGAAAATCAGGATAAAATGTACGTTTGCACCAGACCCAGAGTGATCCACGTACACACTCAAGAACAATACACACATATTACATTTTGTCGTTGCCTTGGCCATATGTATTTTAGTACTAAACGCCAAGAAGTCAGTAATAACCAAAAATGCTTCTAAAATCTTTTAATAAAGCTTTATGGATGCAAAAAGTACTTTCATCCATTGTTTCATTACCACTTTCTTCAACTAGAACGCTTTTCTCTTTCTGGTTCATCGGAAACAAGCAGTATATAATAATTATATAAATAGACTCCTAAACCAATGTAAAAAGTACTTAAGTGACTTCTTTCATTTTGGCTTTCGTAAGTAAAACCAACTTGGCAGAGTTTAGAGCTGCCCATTTATTTATAGCTACATGATAATGAATTTTGAGAGGCATCTTAAAACAATTATGCTAATTATAATAAAATTAAAGGAAAAAAAACAACATAGAACTATGTAGAAATATGGCTGGTGTCCTAGGAAACTGCCTTGGAGACGGGCGGTTCGGTTTGAAGACTTCAATTTTAAGGAAGTGGAAGATGCTTTGAAACCGACCACCAAGTAACAGATCAGATCTTTTTTAAGTTTCTTCAGTTTTATAAAACCATCCATTTGTTACTGTTGCTGCACCTCTGACAGATCTTTTACATATAGGCCAGCCGCACAAAGTCGTGTGGGGAGAGACGCAAGAACGAGTGTACGCTGCATTAAAGAGAGTTGTAACTAGTGAACCTAGAGTGATGCTCTGTGACGTTAATAAATAGTTGATTTTGAGAACAGGCGCATCTGAGATAAGGTTAGCAGCCATCCTGCATTCCAGTTTTGATTTTTAAATATTAACTGAGCTTGTAAAGTTTTTTTTTTTTTTAATGTTTCTGACATTTCAGTCTTCTCTAAGATCGATCGTATGAGGCCAGATCTCTCTCTCTCTCTCTCTCTCTCTCTCTCTCTCTCTCTCTCTCTCTCTCTCTCTCTCTCTCTCTCTCTCTCTCTCTCTCTCTCTCTATCTATCTATCTATCTATCTATCTATCTGTCTCTCTCTCCCTCTCTCCTTCTCTCTCTCTCTCTCTCTTGTTCTCTTTTCTTTCATCCATTGTTTCATTACCACTTTCTTCAACTAGAACGCTTTTCTCTTTCTGGTTCATCTATTCCACGGACTGGAAATAAGCAGTATACAATAATTATATAAATAGACTCCTAAACCAATATGAAAAAAAGAACAACCTGCTAGCATCTGCGTGTGTAACCTAAGAATACGTCTAGAAAAAAAAAAGTCTTTGAGGACTTTCTTACATGGTCTGCACCAAATTTTTATTGACTGTGATGAGACCGTGAAGAAAGGAGTGGCAAATACTGCTATTATTACAATGTTCAGATGTAAGAGTGAGAAGAGACTACGAAATAATGCATTCTCAATACTTTATAGAACATCAATGGACAATAACGTAAAGAAAGACAATTGAAAAATGCACTGTGGTATTTTATAAGAGATACCTAGACCTCTTGATGAACTCTTAACCGTGATAGATCTCTCTGATTATGTTGAAGAATTGTGCAATTTCCATTATTAAGCCTTTCTGGAAGCTAAATTGTAATCATTTTTTATTACAGTTATTACAAGATCATAAAGGAAATGAACACTGTCTTAGTCATGGCAGCTGTTTTTATCAGTTTTTTTAACTAGAGCATTAATTGCTTTTCAAAATATATTACAATTTACTATAATGGGATTTTTTTACTCTTTCGAAAACAAAACGGAGTAAAAAAATGCACATGAAGGAAGGGGGAGATATGTGTCAAAAACGTTTATGACATATTAAATAATATTCAAACAAAATAGTACAAAACTTAGTTTCTTTCATATAGAATCTATCGTATCATTTTCCCATACCCCTTAACTTCATAAGCTTAGCTAGTGTTATAATAAAATGCGATTATTCCTCTTGTTGAAATAATTATCAGCCAAAATAGATTGAACACACCTGAAAGGAGACAAAAATTTTACTGAATGTAGGGGAGAAAGCACATCCTTCACTACCCCTTTCCATTTCTTTCTTATCATCTTGCGAGTTCTCCTCCTTTTCCTCCATGTCTTTTATATTGTTGTCCATGTTTTTCTCCCTATTTTACGTCATTCTTATTATCTTTGACGTGCTTCCATTCTCCCTCTTCCCTTTTTTATCCTCGTGCTAGTGTTCCCCATCTTCCAGCACTTTCATTTTATCGTTTATTATTGTGCACCTCCGCTCATCTTGCATGTGTTCCTTCTCTCCCTCTTCCGTCTCTTTTTTATCATCATGCATGTTTTCCTCCTTCTCTTTCTTCCCTCTCTTTCTTATCATCACGCATAAATTCATATTTCCTTCTTCTCTCTCTTTCATCATGTCATGATGCACATGTTCCTCTTGTACCTCTTACTTCTCCCTAATATATATTCTTTTTCCCCGGTCCTCTTCTCTCTTCTTTATACCATTGAAATGTGCTTCACCTCTCCCTGTTACTTCCCGTTCATAACCTTGTACATGTGCCTTCTTTGAAGTTTGGTAAGTCTTGAACCAAACATCAAACTTGGCACGCAAGCTAGAATCTGGTGCAGTTCTCAAGACTGGGAGTCCTGATCTACGCTGTCAGTCTGCTTAGCAGCTTTCTCTGGAATTCCTCTATATAAATGTCTCATAAAAGTTGCGGCATTTAAATCTGGGGTCAAGAATGGTTGTTGCTGCCCTCAAGTATGACCTTTCCGGTGAGAAGAATTGCAATCTCAGATGATTTTGGAGGTTCAGCTTTAATTTGATTAGTTGTACTGCATGAATCATTCTTTGAGCATCTCATGTTACTAAAATCCTATGACACTCTGCCTTGCAGAGAGCTCTGGTTATCGTTTCACGTGGCTGAAAGTATTGCTCCCCGACCGGTAGGCTCAGTTTGTGCCCCAGAATGCCCCCGGAATGCCCCTGACTGCCCCGGACTACCCTAGACTGGCTGTTCCGGACTATCTCGGACTGACTGCCCCAGAGACGTGGACCACACCGCAGTACCCCGGACTGGCTGTCCCAGACTATCTAAGACTGGCTGTCCCAGACTATCTAAGACTGGCTGTTCTGGACTATCTCGGACTGACTGCCTCAGAGATGTGGACTACTCCGCAGTACCCCGGACTGGCTGTCCCAGACTATCTAAGACTGGCTATCCCAGACTATCTAAGACTGGCTGTTCTGGACTATCTCGGACTGACTGCCCCAGAGACGTGGACCACACCGCAGTATCCGGATTGGCTGTCCCAGACTATCTAAGACTGGCTGTCCCGGACTATCTGGGTTTGGATGTCCTGGAAAACCTTGGACAAAATGTCCCGGGCTATCTTGGACTGACTGCCTGGACTATCTCGAACTGACTCGAACTAGACTGAGAAAGCATTTATTATAAAGCTTAATATTCCTATTGTTCAAATTCAAAGTTTTTGAACATTAAATCGAAATGAGATTTCTTTTAATCACATTCATAAAACCAAAAAAAAGTGATTAGAAATATTGGATACATTAAAGTGTTCATTAAGCCTTGTT
Organism: Elysia crispata; assembly: GCA_033675545.1. NCBI lineage: Eukaryota > Metazoa > Mollusca > Gastropoda > Plakobranchidae > Elysia > Elysia crispata. The sequence goes on along the minus strand of JAWDGP010002147.1, from coordinate 38,497 downwards.
AAAATATCTAGGCCGAGATTCCGCCCAGTTCCGCTATAAATAGCGCAAGAAGGCTGAGATTGGTTCTAATGGAAGACGAAACTTTGAAGAAACTGAATAAGACATTACTTTTTAAGCATTCTTAATTTGTGTTCCTGTTTCTTTTTTGCCTCTCTCTCTCCTTCACTCTCTCTATCTCTCGCTCTCGCTCTCTGTGGCCTCAATATATCCCGACCCTTGACCCACTCGCAATAGGTATCATATCTTATTCCAAATACTGGGAACATGAAGCACAAATTGAGACATTTGCAAATGTTACTGCGCAAACCATAGCATTGTTAGCAATGTTACTTAGCATCAGGAAAAGAAATTGCTGCAATCGTTTGTCCAGCCTTGTCGGTCGAAGTACAAACCGAACACTCCGATGCGAGTACACCTCATCCCTCTAGAGCACGAATTTTCGAAGTTATAGAAAAGGTATCAAAATTTAAAACTAACCTTATCTGAGTGGCCGTTGTAAGACTTAAAATGGTCTTTTTCCCTGTAAAAATGCTTTGCATTCTAGCTCTGCCACAATGCGAATCGAAATTAATCACCTAAACTTATAAAGTTTGTCTTCTTTTTTGGACTGTTTGGCTTGCGATAAGATAGTCTCGAACCCAAACCAGTATCTTATAGCTATGACCAAGATATGATCTCCCAAATGCTAATTTCAAGTTCAACGTCTAAACGGGTTGAGCTACTTAGTGCTTGCGCGAAATTGTCTTCTTCAATAGATTTTGGAGACGTTGAAGAAACAGTCAAAATTTAATAAACGTTGAATTCCTGTTTCGGAGAATTCACAGATAGAGGTCAGTGGAATCAGTCAAACAGATTCTTTATTTCCCGACCGTTCTCTTTAAGACAAAGTAATGAACATGCCACTGCTCTGTATTTTCTGTTGTATGTTAGATACACAAAAATGTTCACAGAGCAGTTTACAAAGGAGAATGTTGCACTTATATGACTTGCAATGCCAAAGAGAAACACTTGGTTTCCCTCCGTATCAAAGGCTGGAACAAACAGTCGGATGGTTGAGTAAGTTTAAAATGGCAGCTGAGAGAAAAGGAAAATGACAGATCACAAAATTACTGACTGAATCAATTGCGTTTCTTTGACTGACATTTTTTCAGGATTCTTTTGTTTTGGATTTTTCTGGTCTAGCGTCCGTCGCAGTCAAAGTTGTGGATGCAGAATATCTGAATCTAGAGGCAGCTCTTAGCTTCACAATCATTGTTATTACGCAAACAGCTACTGTGATGTAGACAGCAGTAGATACGATATTGCGGTTAACAATGTCATTGACTTTGGCCAAAATTTTAATATCCTTCGCATTAGAGCAGGCCAGATAAGTGTTGTTTGTAGCGGGGTTGACTTCCCAGATAACTCTGTGGCCATAGAGCTGCGGAGCACGAAGGCAGATTGCTGCTAAGAACAGACCGAAAAGAGTCTTCGCTGTTCTAGATTTCGTGAAGACTGTTTTAAATTTAAGGGGCATCACAACGCAACAACAGCGAACGACGGCCAGAAACACTGCGATAAAACAGGAGAAGTCGTAGAACACCTGGCCGTACCAGTAGATGCAGACGAGAAATATATTGGGATCAAAGAGCCAGGGCACGTTTCGCTAATGATAAAGTAGAAATTGCGCAGCCGTTGCGAATGAGCGTATAACGAGGTAACTTAGATCTGACAGTGACAGCACGAGAAAAGAAGTTGAGACATTGTCTTTGTCTCCTAATCCAAAAGACACAATAATATTTAAAATGTTCGAAACTATCCCAAAGATCAATATCGCCAGCCAAATATGATACAAGAAGTCTATCATAGTAAAGAATTCCTTCATGCCAATAAGTGCCACAGTCACATTAACCATTATGAATATCAAATCCTTGCTATAGTTTTTAGTTGTTTTCAAAACTAAGTATCAGATGCTATAAAATTTTTGGAGTTAAAGCTCGTGACCTTTGTAAAATTTTTCTTCCTGCAATTTTTTTCCGTTTCCTTCAATGAGATACTCTCATAAATAGTTAAACACAAACTTCCGTCTTCTGACTCAAAGACTAGTGGTGGTTGGAGAAAGATAAAGTAGTAGTAGTATTGCTCGTACTTCTTCAAAACATTTTAACTGAACTAGCATGATGTACTCAGCAAAACTGAACAAATGAGTTGGATGCGATGTCAAAAACAGGTGAAAATGTCCATTAAAATATTTCTACTTAACTTAGTCGAGGATTAAAGTCTTTAGAGGAGTCATATGTGATTTTACCCTGTAAATCATTTATTACATGATATATAGTACAGCAAGATGGTAGAATATCTTATGAACAAACTGCATCATGGATCTTTGTATTAAAAACTGATTTGAAATAGTAATAAATTATTTATTATTCACAAAAAGATGTTGAAACACGATAAACGCTTAATGTCATTTTTTTATAGCGATGAAAGATACAGATATCTATATCTCAAATACCGGTAATTATGACGCTAGTAATTTATTTTAAACTTTGCATTCCGCGCAATGTCAAACCATCACTTCTTCCTTTTTTTATTTTATTTTTTTTTTTTTTTGAGAGAGATGTGTTGTTCAGACCACGCCATTCTCCTCCTGATAATCATCTAAACGGCGAAGTTTGGTCTGTGCAGGTTTAAAGTTGTACATAATAATTCTATAATTGGAGATAAGTATGTTGAAGCAGTACGTACTGTGCAGGTAACTATTAAAAATGGACTAAGTTCCCAAATTATTTCGGTTATTAGCTTTCGGAGTCAGATTTTAAATCATATTTACTTTAAAGTTTTCCACCTCAGCTTCCCATCTCTATGTGTGACTCTTCAAATTAGCGATAAAATCCGATTTTAGTAGCGAAAAAAATGGCCAAATTTTCTGTTAAAGAGAAAAAAGTGTGGTGGTCCAACAACCTTTTCTTTGTAGTTATGACATTTGAGATCCCAAGTTTATTTGAACTAGATGTTTGATATTTAGTCACCACATCTTTAACTATGCATTAATGACAAGTATGCAAACATATAGCTTTCCATTAGCTACATTATTATGAAATGACACGAACTTAGCTCAATTTTTTTTTTGTTTCACCTCTCTCAACCCTTCAAATAACTTTGTCATTTTGTTTGCAGAGAGGGAGAAAAAAATTGATTTTTTTCACAAAATCCTTTGTTTGTTTGAAATTGACTGAAAGCAGAAAAATCGATTGAGAAGATGTAAATCTTTAGCTTTTTATTGAAATATAAAATTTTCTCAGGGATATTCGAAGAGAATCTGCAACAAGACGAGTAATGCAGAGGTGCTGAGTTTGTCATGAAGTTTTGCACCGGTAAATCTGAAATAATCTAAGAATCTTGAACAGTTATACAGTCCGGTGATGAGGTTATATGCTATGAATTTAAAAATACTATCTCGTAACTAGAAGAGGCTAGAACTTAGTTTTGGTGCATTTTTCTGGGGACAATTGTGTGTGAATACATGGTTTAGGTCTAATGGAATTAGAAAAGATGTTATGATGTTGATTTGGAAATTCAAGCTCAAATCCAAAGATTAGAACTTCTTTTGGAATATTGTTCTAGAGAAAAAAATGTTTGAATAGATGAGCTTGGTTTGTTGAGTTTTGGGAAGGCATGGCAGGAGATTAGGAATTTGACGATTTGAAGAATTTTGACTGTTGGTTGCTTTAGAATCAAGTGCAAGAACAAGATAAGTTTTCGAAGAAAATTGTCTATAGTTGTTACTCCTTCTCAGTTTCTAACCTATAACAGAGTTGACAAAGTTTGCCATGTAAGAAGACTTAAAGAGACCCTCCTTTTTGTACTAAAGGCCTATTGTAAAAAAAAAATCGCTCCCCTGTGCCTAAATCAGTCACTTTCTTGCGGTTTTCTTTCAAAATGTTTTACTTATTTCTCTTAAAAACTGCGTAGTCTCTAATATTGCTTCTATTTATTACTCTCAGAGAGTAAATAAAAGGGAGAAAAAGTGAATAATCTGAAATTATTTGTAAATGGGTGTGTTATATTTGCAGCAAAAAATGAAGTATCCAGTTTTGCTCATAGCAGCCGTATAGTAAATTAGTATTTGGACATTTTCGCACGTCGTGTTTGTATTATACTCCCAGTTTTATCGGTTTAAATTAGTGCATGAACAATAATAGAGGCTCCTATACATTAATGACTTGTGTGTGTGTGTATGCTTGTCATTTTTTGATGACTTTTCACCCAATTACAAAACCGCTTTTAGCTACACACATCTCAAACATACAATATAAATTAAACTGATAATTTCAACAATTTATATTTTAACGAATTGGTTAGATCTTTGCTTATTTGGAAATCGGATAGTTTGTCTTGAATATTAGCTAATTAATTCTGAACAAATTGACCATCAATATCCACTCGTTTTCAGTAACAAAAGACTTTTTATTGTGTGGCCATTTCTTTGCCGTATTCTTAAATCTATATCTCCAGTTAAAGCAATAGTTTCAATCTAAACTAAATCGATTTATAGGATCAATTCGAACCGGAAATAAAGTTACAGAATATAGTAGTATAAAGTCAAAGCTTGGAAAAAGTAATATAAGTAAAACATATATCCATCGCCTCTTCTGTTTCATTTTAAATTTTTTTTTTATTTGAACCCTTGAACGATTTCGAAAAGGTCGAAAATTTACTGTCAGTGTGACATTATGATGAGAATTGCTTCAGATATTGAAATTCCGTCGGACTTAACACCCGGTCGCGTGTATTATTTTGATAATGAGCCTCATAAATGAGGTCAGTGAGTTTTTTTTTTCTGTGAAGTTTAAGTTTCGTTATCATTGAAAACGCTCAGCTACATTAACTTTGTCGTCGAAAGTTAAAGAAGGGAAAGATAAAGATCAAATGTTGCGTTGTTAGATTGGGAAATAGATAGCTGGAAATTTGGACAGATTGATAGGTAGTAAGAGAGAGAGAGAGAGAGAGAGAGAGAGAGAGAGAGAGAGAGAGAGAGAGAGAGAGAGAGAGAGAGAGAGAGAGAGAGAGAGAGAGAGAGAGAGAGAGAGAGAGAGAGACGATAGAGGGAAGGTGGAAGTAAATTCAAAAATTCATATTTTGAGGAACGAGACAAATGGAGAGTTACGTGAGCATGGAAACGGGCATATAAAACGCAGTGGTTAACAAGGGCTAGGATAAGTAAGAAACAAGAGTTCAAGCAAAAGAATAAAAGAAATTTTAACTAAAAGACTTGCTCTTCGCGGTCAGCTTTTATGTGAGAGTTCTACCTAGACTCCTAAAATATGATTTTTATAAGCAAAAGATTTCCTGCAGTTTAAGTCAGAGATGTGAACAGTTGAGATAAATATGCTTCGTTTTATATTAAAGAAATGAAATCTGTCAGACCACTTCCTTTGAAGATGTCTTTAAATATGTTGCTCGTGCAGAAAAACCATCTTGAAAATTATTCCAGAATAAAAGAATCTTTGAAAGCATATGAGAAATAGAGCGTTTTTTTCATTCGTAGCAACATATAGAAATGTGGTAACATACCAAGGAAATGAAAGATTGTTTGCCTTCTACTGCAATAAAGTAATAATTTTCGCGATAACGTGTCTAGTATTATAGGTTTGAATGCATGTTTTCAGGCTTGTTTAATTATATTTTGATGCGTTTTTACGATTTAATGGTAGAAGAGGCATTACGCCTGTCGAAATGACGTAAAAAAAAGATTGAGAGAATCTTATAGGCCATTAAAAATTTAGAGCCACCACTTGAATATTAGAAAATGAACTTCTATCAATTGTCACTTCTCATAAAACGATTATTAATTTTTCTACGTCAATTAAAAATCTTTTTTGTCGTGTTCTAGAAAATAAGTTTACCTTTGTGAATTTGTGAAGATTTTTAACTCATGCTGCTTTAGCATGAATCATTTGTTAATCAAATTTGATTGTTTATCATCTTAAGCAAATTAATATTTAGCTTAACAGAAATGGATGCAGCACTGCCAACAAAATCGCTGAACCTTGTATTATTCACGAATTGAAAATTATCAACAAATAAAACAACAAGCAGCACATTAATAATGAAACTTTGAAAGCAAACGGTTTCAAATTGATTTTCACTCATTTATTTTATTATTATCAGATTGACGCAGAGTCGATTTAATAAAGAATATGAGGCACTTATTTGCGAACAGCCTATGGCTTTAAGAGCCTAGCTGTCGAAGATGCTGTTGAAGTGGTCCATTACATTGTATAAGCAATGGAGGTGAGTCACTTGATGACTGCTTCCGCGAATTTGGCATGGTGCTCTTTTTTCCTGATCACACGTTCAGTTTTTCTGTCTAAACTTCAATATTTGGCATGGTATGAGTCCGTGGAACGAGAAAGAAATAACCCAATGAATAATTTTATTATTATTATTATTATTATTATTATTATTATTATTATTATTATTATTATTATTATTATTATTATTATTATTATTATTATTATTATTATTATTATTATTATTATCATCATCATCATCATCATCATCATCATCATCATCATCATCATTATTATTATTATTATTATTATTATTATTATTATTATTATTATTATTATTATTATTATTATTATTATTATTATTATTATTATTATTATATTATTATTATTATTATTATTATCATCATCATCATCATCATCATCATCATCATCATCATCATCATCATCATCATCATTATTATTATTATTATTATTATTATTATTATTATTATTATTATTATTATTATTATTATTATTATTATTATTATTATTATTATTATTATTATACAAAACACTGCTTTCATGGGTATGTAGCATTGATTTTTTTGAGTTCACGCGTTACTTTCCTTTGATCAATTATGTTGCTATTCATGAGTTATATTATGTAGTGTCTAAAATTGCTTTAAATTATTTAACTCTGAACTAAAAAAAATCTGTTGAGTCTGTCCAATTGTAAACATCTTCAAAAAATGTAACCTTATTGAAGGTGCAAAGATCTCTTCATGATGATATCATTAAAAATTGTAAATAAAGTTGATTACTTCTTTATGAAGAACAGAGTCTTTAGATCTATTACAGTCCAAAAATTTGTTTTTAACGACAGCTTTGAAATAGGCATTGTTGAAATGATATATTTTATCAGCAGCAGGCAATGATCCAAAACAGTAAAAAAGAATTTGCATAACTCGCGATGACTCTTTGGATATGTAAGGTTATTTCAAAGTGCTTTAAATTCTCGAGATCCTCCCAGTTTGTTATACGGAGAAACTTCTAAAAACAAAACTGTGCTGTGATATGGAGAGTTCAAAAGAATTAGTGGGGTTTCGAAAAATGAAGATAATGTTTACAAGACATCTGATGGGAACAGAAAAGAGAGAAATAGAGAGGAAGGTTGTAAAACTGGAAGGGAGGTTAATGGAACTGCAGAAGCTGGGAGGCTTGGAGAAAGATGCACAGAGAGAATGGGAGAGAGATGGAATAGGAATAGGTTTAACTTTAAGTCAAAGGACCACAAGGGGTTGTGTGAACTAATTGGAAAAATCAAAATGCCAGAGAAATTAAATACAGATAGAGAAAGACACACACAGAAATGTAGAGTAAGCGAAACTTATAAAAACCTACCTGTCTATCTGAATTTCAGCAGACCCCACAGTCAGTCCATGAGACTGTGGGTTTTGATCTCTTAAGCTACATTTAGAGAAAACTGCGTTGTTTAGAGCAGTCAAAACCGGGCGCTGTCATCTGTTCAACTCGATATCTAAATCTGATTCCCTTCCCTGCAGTAACACTTTACGTAACAAATGTCATAACAAACAAATAGCAATGCACAAATAATTATATGCATTAAGGAACCAAACACGAATTTATCTCAAATGCAATGTATATGCAAAACAAGAAAAATTCCTATGAGGCAAGTGGTTGGATATGAAGTTTGCTCGCTCGCTACCTTTCGAATCTGAAGTGGGCGGAGGGAGGGTGGTGTTTTGAATGGAAATCCTAAACTGAAATTGAAATATCGGTATAGGCGAAAAGGTAAAAATTCAAAATGGGTTATACAGATCAGAAATCAGACATACAGTTAACATTTCAAGAGCAAACATCAAAATCAATGATATATTTTCATGTAAAACCTATGGAAGAAAAAGAACAAAAAGTTAAATGCATTTGAAGTCGTTGATTCTCTGCAGAAACTTTGGCTAGAAGAAAAAAATTGATTATTTTTATAATTTATTCTTAGAATCCAAATACACAATGAATAAAAGCATCTTTGGTTAAAGCGCTCGACATGATAATGGAATGAAAGTGATGAATATAATCATTGGCAAAAGTATTGTATATGTAAAAATGTGAACTAAGTTGGTAACTAGCTTGTTTTCACTCTTTAAAAAAATCTCAAGCTTTTAAGCCCTCTTTTACGCAGGTCAGGATTGATAAGAAAAGATGGTAGCACAGTATCAGACCACGACGTTAAAATGTTAACTTTACATTATTGTAATACGAGTTAGCTATCCGTCTAGCAAAACTGCAGAACATTATTCCATTAAGAAATCTAAGATACTATGAAATCACTAGATTCTCGACATGAATTACGCCGTTAAATATTTTACGTTTTGGCAGAGGCAATGGTGCTGGTGCTGGATCCGGTTCTGGTTCCGGATTTGGATTCGGATCTGCGGATACCGTGCATATGACCACCAGAGTAACGGCGGCTACCGCCAGCCAGACCCTCATGATGCTGCCACTTGATGTGACTTCGGAGGAATCAAATCTACTGGGTCTCTTGGTTGTCTAGCTTAATGAAGCAGATTGGGAAGCATAAAAAAAATCTCCTTGTCTGATCTGAGACAGCCTCTCACAGTTGGACGAAATCTGCTTGGCAACGTTGGGTTTTTATAGCAGTAAGGCCCCAATAAGTATGTTTATCCGTAATGATTTTTAGGATCCTGGGCAGTTTGTTAAAACAACATGAATGTTTAGTTTAATGTTCGCTGTGCTTGAGGGGTGTTATTGAATTTTGCGTCGTGTAAATTTGCAAAAGCAGAAATGTGTAATCCTATTTATCTTGTGCGAAATCTTGCTCTGAATGTTGCTATGTCGAATTACAGAGCATTTGGGGGCGTTTATTTATGTTTGGTTTTTTAAATGTTTATCTTGAATATTTGTTTTTCTTGTAAGCGCCCGTTAATTTTTGCGGTTACTTGAACGTTATTTACATTGAACAAAAATAAAAGATAATTCCAAGCTTTGACTTCGACAAACTTTAATCGTAATCGATTTCTTAAAATCTTTATTGGATCGGTAAATCAACCACAAAAAGTGATGTGGGCCTAATTTGTTATAAACGACACGTATTCAAAATACATTTTTGTCGTATTTGTATTTACTGAAAAGATCTGTTCTCAAACTTCCACCTATTATTTTCTTTAAAAAGATAGAGGGACGACATACATGTAGTACAGCATTTTAGCATTGATATTTTTAGTGTTGATAATAAAATTAGACATTGAATTTCGCTAACATCTTTAGAATTGCTAACTAGTACGTCCGAATTTTTCTTTGTCTTTATTTAACTCACGTACTTTTATCTTAGAGAGAGAAAAGAGCTCGAATAAACCTAAATATCGATCAATGTTATTCAATTATTGATCGCATTAAAGCGTCATCATTAAAGTGCCGAAGCCATGAATAATTGTTTCTACAGTATAACAATAGCTACAGAATGTTTGACTTGACGCGCGCAGCTGGAGATACAAAAAAAACAGATATTCCTTCACAAAAAAGGCCACGACAACATCATCAAAATCAAAAGAGAAAAGAAGATTTGGCGCGGTGGTTTAGGATAATGTTACGGCTGTAGTTTATCGTCAGGGGCATAGCTTTAGGTGTTCGTCTCCCTCGTTTAGCGCAGTATTTTTATACTGAATTTGAATAAGATTTAAGTATAGCAAAGAAGTATTGTAGTCCTAATAACTACTTTTCTGTGAGTTGAGATTATATAGAAATAAAGAAGCTAAATATGCAGGATTCGATGTGCTATAATTACCTCATCAGAAATTCAGTTTCGAACATTATAGACTTCAATATAATTATTTTACTATAGAAGCAACAAACTCATGCCTTTAACGCTGTGATATATAATAACACTGGTAATGGTATCTTTAACCATATGTTTATTTAAAGCTTGTATTAATTTGTACTAAAATGTTTTGGAGTGGAAATATAGTTTATTGGATCCAATAATGCATATTTGATACCACAGTGTTTGGAAGATTTTGTTGGCAATAAGGATTATAAGATTCCTCTATGATTCGTGTTTGTCAAATTCAAAAGTTAAAATCTGCCTGCGTCGTTTTCTTTTTTCTTTTTTTAATTTTAAATTTTTTCTTTTTTTTTCTTTTTGGTCGTGGAAATATAAAGAATACAGCATACAACCCCTGATTAAGAATATGTTTCCAATCATGAGTATTCGAGACTGATGGAGGTTTGCTTAGCGAATACTTATTATTTCAGTATTTCCTCACATTGAAACTTTCAAATCAATATTGAATAGAAATATAGGAGTTTGAAAACGGTGTGGGAATAATTTTACGTCAGTCCCATTCGCATCGACTTTAGATCGACAAGACTGTTATTTAAAGGTTTTCGAGGCATAATGTGAAAAGTCCTACTAGTACTGTTCTAAAGTTGGTCTCTGACACCGCTTTTTACAATATTGTGTGTATTAAAGATTCAAATATAAATTTGGAATCTTTTTTTTTCTTTTTAAAGCCACCTTTTGTATTGACATTGAAAAGATAACGGTTAGGTTAATTTCTTTGCAAGAAAAAGTTTTAGGGTATTTTGTTTTACTACAGAAGGCTAGAATGAAATATTAAGAAATTTAAGAATCTAAAACATAGCACGTAGCAATATACATGTATAACGTAACTATACGTTCCTTTGGGATAGGGTTTATAATGCAAGAAGCAGTTTTAAAACATTTACAAACGAAATTAATTCGAGTAGCTTCAACGAACACTTTTCATTCCATATTATGCAAATATAAAAGGTTAGGAAACAAAGGGAGTGTATTACGTTTAGAAAGTTTCTTATGCTATTTTTAAAAGAATAGGCTTTTTTTTTTTCGTATCGCTCGAAATTTACACTTAAGGAACCTCTCTTGAGTACCAACATACGCAACGCTTATTCAACTTCAAAATAATTATGTAAGATAAAAATAATACCAAGTACTAAAATCAATAATGCAAACCGCAAAAGAGTTCCGATATAGTTCAATAAATTACTCTTCCAATTGATGAGACTAAGGTTTCTAAAAGGAACAAAAATTATTTTCCTGCACTGGTCAGAAGGCAATTTTTGCCGAGATTTTTGTTTTATTTAGATACTCTTATTTATCATCAAATGTAACCTTAGTTGTTTTGTTTTTTTAAACAAAATTTGCACCAAAACTCTGCTCAAAGCATCATATTCATAAATAAACTCATTTAATTTTAACTATCAAAATGAAGTTATTAATTCTCTTGGTTTTTTTATTTTTTCAGAGGCAAGATCACAAGGACTAAGTTTGGTTGTTTTTTTTTTTTTTTTTTTTTTTTTTTTTCATCTAAGCCCTGCTTTAACCCCTCGTCCCCTGTTGTTGCCTGTTTTTTTTCTTTTTCTTTTTTTTTTCAGAGGAGAACCATTATCCTGTCCTTCAGCTTAGATAATTTGAATCATATCCTTCAATATTTGGCTTTTGTATCTATTTGATTGTATTCATATTATAACTTTCGTTATCGTACTATGTTGTTGGTTGCTTTTTTTTGTTTTGTTTTGTTTTGTTTTAGTTGTTTTTCTTTTCGGCCATGATTCGTTGACTTTTCTGATTGGAAATCCTCTTCTTATCTACGTGTGGCTTACAATGATGAGGCAGTTGGCTTAAAACATTTACGCGAAATGACAGTGTGCTGCTTATCTAGAATTTTAAATATTAAAATAAACAACTAGAGTTGACACTTTTTAAGATGAGAAGAGAAAAAAAGAGAAATGGAAAGAAAGAGAGAGAGAGAGAGAGACAGACAGACAGACAGACAGACAGACAGACAGACAGACAGACAGACAGACAGACAGATAGAAAATGTGTGTGTGTGTGTGTGTCAATATTTGAGGGATATTCAAAGTGTTATCAAGAAGAAGATGTGAAGAAATTTGACATTTTAGATTGAAAGCGATTTAACAGACCCAAAAGTCATCAAAATAAACATTATTTTTAAGAAAGTTTTTCTTAAGATTGTATTCTTTTTTTTTAATTCTATAACTATGCATTATAAATGTGCTATATTATACAGTAAAATCTTTGTGGATGCTAAAGATATATTTCCAGAGAAGCATAAGCATCGTCCTACTCATATGAGGCTGAAAAAAAGCTTCTGAAATTGTGCAATAAAAATGTTCCTGTTCGAAAGAAGTTTATGGTATGTCGCAACGAGTCGCTACAGTTTTTAAAAAAAAATAAATAAACAAAAAGGGATAGCCATTCTCACAACATTATTTTTTAAAGATACCGGTACCTTCTTTAAACCACCAAAATTATTTAAAAAAACAAGAGCGCGACTTACTCTTTGCTCTGCTGACTCTCCATGTGAATGCTGGACTTCTTGTACTATAGCCAAGCCATTTCACTGGCATTTTCGAATAAAATATTTTGCCTTAATGTTTGACTTTTTTTTCTTTGTTCTGCATTTCCCTCGCCCTATTCCTCTATTTCTGTATTTATATCGTAATGTGTCTGTCCATCAATCTCTTTATCACACTTCCTTTTATTAAAAACCCTACTCGTACTTGTGAAAGAAAGTTTTGTTACTTTTTTCTTCCTAGATTCCTTTTTTTAAGTAATATCTAAAGGACGGTTTTATTTTTTAATGGCAGCAAAGAGAGAGCTAATCAAATAGTATTTTTTAAATTTCGAACCCGGCGTTGTTGTTTTGTTTTGTTTTGTTCTTGTTTTTTCCTTTTCTTTTTTTTTCCTCCAAATACGACATGCGAAATTGGTTATCAAATGATGATGGTTCCTGTTGATGATTATAAACAAAAAAAGGTATGCATAGATCGATACCGGTTTAATGGATATCTTTAACACCATCTCAGCAAAATTAAATCTGGAGATTTGATAATTTGGAATTTGTTCTTTGTCAGTTGTTGTGCATGTCTCGCAATTATTTTGTGGATTCAACAGAATAATGAAAAGTTCAGGTTTGCTTATAGTTTATCTGAGGCAGTTTTGAGCGTTATTGAAACGTTAAGTACCGGATTTTCCCCACAGTTTTAACTGGTAATAGGCCAGTAATTTGACTTTTCACATAAAGAACAATTCCCATTACCTGTGGTCAAATAATTTACCAGTGATGATGTCGAGAAATATGCCTTAATAACACAGGTCTAACACAGATCTTTTATAAATCCCCAAGTCAATGTTGAATTATGGGGTCGGATAGGAAAATAAGTATGTTGAAATAGGGAGGGGGCGCTAAGACAATTTGCCTAGCGAATCGGGTATAATAAACAACTTATCTCGTTGAAGTTCATTTACCTTCATTAGATACACTTGGTGTTGCTGGCTGAGATGTATAAAATTAGCTTTATATTTTTCTCTTCCTCTATAAAGTTATGGAATCAGTCCCTTGTTTCTATAATCTATTATCTCCGCATGTTAAACTGACAATTTAGTCTTACCTCTCCACCAAGTGAACCTGAAAATGTTTTATTGTTTTTACCTCCTGATTTTAGGCTGATATAGAGGGCCTTGCATTATGGCCGACACTTTGTTTAAGAGGCAATTGTTAAGAGCAGCTAAATAATTATGTTGAAACCAATTATTCTGTAATAGTAATGGAAAGTTCTATGTTAAACGAGACCTTGTATCTTTTCTCAACACGAGCGCCAAATCCTGTTGGTAAAATGCTTTACATTGCAGAGATGTACCAGATAAGGCAAATATTATCTTATGCTTGGCCTGCTATCATACTTTTTGTTTTTTGTCGCAAATATAATCAACATTGTCGTGTTTCTCAAGACCGGTGCCAAGGATAACGTGACAATTCTATTGATATCTCTTTCATTGTCTGACCTTGCGTTTCTCGTTCTTATCACGCCGGTCGTCTGTGGTTTTGTCATAGATATTCTTATAAGGTCTTTTAAATGGCCATTCCACAAGTTTTTGCTTATGTTTTTACCTTATTGGCCGGCAATCACATTCTACGATATCTCAGCTTTTATCTCAGTCTCACTCGGCGTGATGCGTTGCGCATGCGTAGCCATGCCCCTTCAGTTTAAAGTGGTGTTTACGAAATCTAGAACAATCAAATGGGTGTTTTTCTTGCTTGTTTTGGCTTTTTTCCTACGGATGCCATTGTTGTCAATGTCCAGAATTACATGGAGAACAAATTTAATGACAAATATTTCTACTCCATACCTAGTCAGCGTAAACAGGGCATCCATGACGCGCGTCAACGATATTCTAAACCGCGGTTTCATGATCTGGTTCAACTACGTGACAATGATAACTTGTGTAATTGTTCTCAGTTACAATCTCAATCGGGCCTCAAAGATACGGCAAAACTGTGCCGTCAAGTTACCCCAATCTTGCGATCAGGCATCAAATAATGGAGCCGTCGAGGGTATGTCAGCTAAAGACCTTCAGGTGGTCAAATCTGTGGTCCTGATGTGCTCTATCTTTATCATGTCACAGTTACCATCCGTGATGTTGTCGACAACTCGATTCATATATCCCGAGTTTGATGACGACGCGAGCTTGGCACATTTGTTCGGAACTTTCAGTCAGATAAACAATACTTGCGCTTACCTGAATGCGTCGATCAACATTTTCGTGTATTACAACTATAACAGCAAGTACATATGTGTGCTAAATTCTTTTTTCTTTGATAAATGGAAGTAATAAGATTTTTTTAATCAGTGCAGTTTTTCATTTTCTCAGTGACTACAGCGTCTAAGATTAAACATTAATTACCCAAGTCTCGAAAAGGAAGAGAGCAAAGATCAACCGATATATGAGTTTTGCTTGAAATTTGTTTCATGAGAATATGACTGTTTTGCTTGTCTCTAAAGATTTTTTGTCCTATGTGTTTTTTTAGAAATGCTCTGCATTTCCATCATCGTAGGTCTCAAAGAATGGTAGATTGTCTGCTCACATTCTGCCTTCCTTAGTTTTCGAAAATAAATGGATGAAACAAAGAATTTTAAAAAAGGCAAGGCTCTTCGTTTTCCTTGTTCAAACTATATTTGCCATAATAAATAATTTTCTTGTTCTACGTTATGGCATCTTAGAATAGTGGGATAACAGAAAAAATTCTTCGAATGTTCAGAAATTTTCAGGGCTGATGTCATAGATGTGTACTGGAGCCTCTGAGTACAAATTCATCTTGAGGTGGCCTTGCCTATACGACAAACAACGCCAGATAATTGTCTATTACTGTCCAGTATATTTAACGTTTTAGTGGGCACATTATTTAGAGAAAAAGTACACCTTATATCTTTTAAATCTCATCTGAACTAATAAACCTGCATGTATCGGAACAGACTTACTGTTCAAAAGCCAGCAGCGCTCTTCATTGTTTGTACAGTCTCCGTAAATTTTCTTAATGTGTTTTTAAGTGTACTCAAAGTCATGTGACTTTTTCTTGAGCTTTTGAGGTCATGACTGAAAAGGACATATCTCTGCATACTTATGTAGAAGTAGGTTATAGCAAACTTGTTAAGTGAGTATAATGGCCATTAAACTGAGGAGTTATTAGTGGAGCATTTATAAATTCATGTGAGTAAACGGTAAAAGCATAGAGTTTAGAAGGTATAGGCCTACTTCATGATCCTGCTCTTCATGCCTTCGTGGCACTCTGCAGCTGACTGCGTTGCATGCGCTTCTTTTGCAGATAAAACGAGCGTCACATACAGTCGACAAAGGGAAAAAAAAGGCAGCCAATGGGAGGGTGCCATGAAGGCAAGAGACTCTGGATTATCAGACCAAAACTCTACGATCACCTTCAATTTGTAATCTGCATCTTTTTCGTAGAGAACTAAATCTATTTATTTTGTTTTTACAACTGTAGATAGATATAAATTCTTGTTTTTGCAGTGATCCGATGAGACATAAGATGCCGTAACTAGGCATCCATGATGAAAGAAAGGGATACCCTGATCAAACCGCAGGGCATAGCACTTCCGCATTTCCGCATTAACTTAAAGACAATAAGAGATAGAGAGAGAGAGAGAGACAGAGAAAGAGAGAGAGAGAGAGACAGAGAGACAGAGAGACAGAGACAGAGACAGAGAGAGAGACAGAGACAGACAGACAGACAGACAGAGACAGAGAGAGCGAGAGAAAGTTGGAGAGAAAGAAATAGAGCGGAAGACAGGAAGAGAGATAGAGATACAGAAAGAAAGCTAGAGTGAAAGAAGAGAGCAAAGAAGAATAGAAAGAAAAATAGTCTCACGATTTAATCACTCAGTAACGGCATGAACTCTTTTAAATACTTGTAGCAATCTAGATCGGCCTTACGTATACAGGAAAGTAACTGCTGAAATGCAAAATTAACGACAACTAATTTATAAAAATTACCAAAAGAAAAAAAAAACATACAAAATGAGTCCTTTTTGCATGCCTGTGTAACAATTTGTGTTAAACTAAATAACTGAGTTAATAAACGCCCATAAATCTTATAAAAATCAAGTAGAGAAACTAAGAAACAAATCGAATATAACGATCTCAATCATGATTTTACACAAAGACAATAAACTGTTCGTTTAAAGTCATTCGTATTTTGTATCATAGATGTAGCCATTTGGGCGGTGGTGGGGAATAATGGTTTGAAAATGGTCATTTTGGGCTCACTTAAAGTCATTTTTTGGAACCCCAATTCCGTGATTCCTTCGGAAGCACCCGCATGTTGCAAAAAGAAAAATTAGAGACACAGTCATTGAGACTAAAACACAATATGTAAGCCGGAAAATCAGAAAATAAAAGACAATCGATGATAATACTAATCTAAAGCCGATGTTCGAAAGACATACAACACCGAATAATTTGTAACTATATAAGAGATGCTTAACATGTAAGATTGGGCGAGAAAAACTGGCTTCCAAATAGACCTAAAGAGAGAGAGAGAGAGAGAGAGAGAGAGAGAGAGAGAGAGAGAGAGAGAGAGAGAGAGAGAGACAGACAGACAGACAGACAGACAGACAGACAGACAGACAGACAGACAGACAGATAGAGAGAGAGACAGAGACAGAGAGAGAGAAAGGGAGAGAAAGAGAGAGTTAGAGAGGAAATGGAGAGAATGAGAGACAAAAAGAGGAAGACAGAAAGAGAGATAGCGTGGAAAAGGAAGAATCAGGAAGACAAGAAATAAGTAGTGACACACCGTTACGGTAGACAGAGGGAGTAATAAAGTAACATGGACATATCTTTTAGAATAATAATAAAACATGGTTCAAAAAATGACATGAGGGAAGGAAAGAAAAGAAAAGAGAGAGAGAGAGAGAGAGAGAGAGAGAGATAGACACAGAGAGAGACAGAGACACAGACACAGACACAGAAAGAGACAGAGAGAAAGAGAGAGAGAGAGGGAGAGAGAGAGAGAGAGAATTAGAGAGGGTATCAAGAGAATGAGTGAGAAAAATAGGGAAACAGAAGGAGAGATAGTGTGGAAGAGCACGAATCAGGAAGACAAGAATAAAATAGTGACACACTGTTACGAGAGACAGAGGGAGTAATAAAGTAACATGGACACATTTTTTAGAATACTAATAAAAAAAAGTTTTCGAAAATGGCATGAGGGAGGCAAAGAAAAGGGAGAGAGAGAGAGAGAGAGAGAGAGAGAGAGAGAGAGAGAGAGAGAGAGAGAGACAGAGAGACAGAGAGACAGAGAGACAGAGAGACAGAGAGAGATAAAGAGAGACAGAAAGAGAATCAAAATGAAAGAGGAAGAACTAGAAAGAGATTGCAGAAAAAGGGAAACACAATTACAAGAAAAGACTCAGTAATATACTGATTTAGAAACGAACAAAAAGGTATAAAAAAAAAGTCCAAAATGAGAGAAGAGGCGAAAAGTAGTGAGAAGGAGATTGTGCGTGCTTGATCTGAACAAATTGAAATATGCATCTCTTTACGTATCGTGACACCGAATGGTGCTCTTTATATTGAACTTACATTGAAAGTTTTTTCTTTCAACAGTGTTTATAAATACCCGAGTTCTCAGAAACTTTCCATTTCAACAGTTACTTCCCTGTAAACATGACGCTGCATTAGGTTTTAACAGAGGGAGAAAGAGAGAGAAAGAGAGAGGAAGGGTGGAGCGAGAGAGAGAGAAGGAGCCAGAGAGAGAGAGAAGAGGAAGAGGAAGAGGAAGAGGAAGAGGAGAAAGAAGAAGAAGAAGAGGAAGAAAAAGAAGAAGAAGAAGAAGAAGAAGAAGAAGAAGAAGAAGAAGAAGAAGAAGAAGAAGAAGAAGAAGAAGAAGAAGAAGAAGAAGAAGAAGAAGAAGAAGAAGAAGAAGAAGAAGAAGAAGAAGAAGAAGAAGAAGAAGAAGAAGGAGGAGGAGGAGGAGGAGGAGGAGAAGAAGAAGAAGTAGAAAGGGGAAATTGGATAGCGCCACTCAGTTTGAGTGAAGTAGGGAGTAAAATACTGACATAGATAGGCACATAGAGATGTAAAATCACGAAATTGAGAGCAGAGAAACAAAGAAGTTAGAGACAGAGAAAGAGAGACATAGAGAGTGGAAGAGGAACAACTGCATAAAGAAGAAAGAAATAACTACATACATTTAGAGAAGAAACAGTGAGTAATATTCTGACATATACACAGATATAAAGGTATAAAAAAAGATCATAATTCATAGGACCAAGCCAAACAAAAAGAGAGAGAGGGAGAAAAAGAAATTGATACTAGAAAGATATAGGACACAGAGAGATAGAGAGAGACAGATGGACAAAGAGAGAGAGAGAGAGAGAGAGAGAGAGAGAGAGAGAGAGAGATAAAGACGGACAGAGACATAGAGTCAAAGAGGACGAACTTGAAAGAAAACAAAGAAATAGCTACACATAGTTAGAATGAGTAATATACTCACTTAGAGGCAGACAGAAAGGGAATAAAAATGTATAGAAAAGGAGAGATGAGACACAAAAGTTATAAAAAAGAGAAAGAGGGAGGGGAAGGGATGACAAGAGACAGACAGTGAAAGAGGAAGAACCGGAAAAAGAAGAAAGAAATAGCAACGCAACAGTGAAAAACTGCTTCGACAGTTGCGTGAGACGCTTGTAGTGTGTAAAAATCAACTGATCAAAGCTGCTGTTATGACCTACAACAACTAAATCACCAAAACAATACCTCTGGGACAATGATGAGGCCCATAGACAGGAAGCCAACACAATGACCAGAGAGACTAAGTCAAAAGTCGCTTTTTCCTGATTGCTGAAGATGAGGGAGATTGGGGCAGATGCTACTTTTGTTCTGACTTTGGTTAACAAAGGCTTATGGTACAACTTGAATACGACAGATTTCTTCTCATCTCAATACATGTAGTAATAAAGCCCAGAGCACATACTAGAGGTGGTTCTAGGTTGGTTTTTTGTATGTCAATACAATTCATAGTCAACATTTAGTAATATCTCTAAAAGTTCACTTCAAGATTTAGTGAAGGCAGATTTTAAATTAGCGTTTATTACGTTCAAAATTTTATAAAAAACGAAACAACAGCAACAACAACAACAACAACAACAACAACAACAATAATAATAATAATAATAATAATAATAATAATAATAATAATAATAATAATAATAATAATAATAATAATAATAATAATAATAATAATAATAATAATAATAATAATAATAATAATAATAATAATAATAATAACAACAATAATAATAATAATAATAATAATAATAATAATAATAATAATAATAATAATAATAATAATAATAATAATAATAATAATAATAATAATGAATAGTCACGTGTGCCCCAAATGTATGAAATGGGATCTAAAAGGACGATTTCCGTACTTTTATCAATAAAAAAATCTCTCTATCCTTCATAACTATACTGAATAACTTGCGGAGCGCGTCATGCATTATGAAGCACGCTACTATTGCACCCAAATCAACCCGAAATTTATAGCCTATAAACGAGATACTTGGAAATATCTTTGACCACTTGGTTTTAGAACAACAACAACAAAAAACAATCTTTCAAAAAGATATCCATTTCACAGATATCTACGAATAACCAGAAGCTTTTTTGTGAATTGGAAATAAATAGATGAGTTCGATGCCAGTGACAAGATTTCCCATTGTCTTTCTGTCTTGTTCTGCCGCAACACGCTAAAACCTCATTAGGGGCCCCAGGCTCGAGGAAAGAAAAAAGCCTGGCAACATTTACAACAGCTTGAAGAGGCAATAGAAGCGTAGCACTGTGATAACCTGGTCATGTGACCAAAGACAGAAGAAAACGGGGGCTAATAAATGCAGGAATACACTCGAGTGAGTCAGAGAAATAATAGGGACGGAAAAAGTAAAGAAGCTGGTGAATGGACTCTCCCTCTCTATCTATCTCTCTTTCGCTCTATCTCTCTCTCTCTCTCTCTCTCTCTCTCTCTCTCTCTCTCTCTCTCTCTCTCTCTCTCTCTCTCTCTCGGTTACTCTTTCTCTCTCTTTTTCTGTCTGTCTGTCTGTCTCTCTCTCTCTCTCTCTCTCTCTCTCTCTCTCTCTCTCTCTCTCTCTCTCTCTCTGTTTCATCTTTGCATCTTTTCTTACATTTTTTAATATTCTGTTTACCTTTATGTCCCTTTCTAAATTAGCCTATTTATGAGTGCTCCTCTATAACTGTGAGTCGCTATTTTTTTCCAATTTTTTTCTGTTTCTTACTCTCTCATTCTCTGTCAATTGGAGAAAGGTTTGGATCACGACTCTCAAAACATCATTACGAAACGGGTCGTTAAAATTGTTCCAACTAATATGACCAAATCTTTTTTTTTTTTTTTTTCTGTTCCAGTTCTTTGATGAAACACACACAGGACGCAAAAGGTGTTGAGTTTTGTGAAACCATCGACTTGTTTCGTTTCACACAATTTTTTAATCTGGCTGATAAGATGTGAAGTGTTCAGAGAGCGCAACCCACGTAGGTTTTTATAAGTGAACAGGGAGGATCTTTGATCCAAGAAAGCAGCTAAGGTCTAAAGAAAGAAAATGAAGCTGCATTACAATAAAATGAAAAAAAAAATAAAAGGAAGTGAAGGTTTTCAGCCACGATGCTCCGCCATATAGGCACTCTCGATATCGCCTACTCATCCAACACCACATTGAGATTGGGAGATTGGGGCAGATGCTCTCAGAGTCGCAGGTACCTCTGAGGAGGTTGTGGTTCTCACACACCCGTCCGACAAAACTTCCCTCCCAGCATCTATTCTCCAACGAGTGTATTATGGGAGAAGCCACACCAGACCCAAGGCATACATGACGACTGACGCGCGCCGTCATAGTGTGTGGACCTTGACCGTTTTACGGGTTAGGGATTAGAGCCAGTTCTTGGTTCGTTACCTTGCCAAGCTTACAACCTAATAACAATTGGAGGGCTTTATATAGTGATCTATTGGGAAGTCCAATTTAAAGCAGTTCACTTAGTGTGCATATAGATGCATTGTACTAATTATTTTAATTAATTAACTTGGTTTAGAGCTGTTAAATTTGACAAAATTGGAATTGTTTAGCTCAATTAAAAAAAAGGTTTTGTGACATTTACTCATGATTTCTTCATAACACAAAATTTCACCATCTTTAACGTTGCTGTCGCCATTGTGTTTACATCAGTGAACTTATTTACAACATGAACGAACTACTGAGTACAAGTCAGGCAGTCTCACACCCTCGACAGGATAGATTTCTTCATAACAAAAAATTTCCATCTAACCCTAGCCAGAATATTGGCAAAGTGAGAAAGTGCTTCCTTACATATATTTTTATATAAATCAAAAGCGACAACCACCTCTTGATCCCTGCTGACAAGACAAACAACTATTATAAAATCAATAAAGAACAAAATGAGTAAAAAATAAGTAAAAATATACAGAAATAATACACGAAATCTAACAAAACCATTCAATCGCAAATCACAGTGAAGCACAAATGAAATGCAGAGTGACTTGAACTCGATGACAGAATTAATGCTATACAGTCAAGAGAGAAGCATATTACCCTCAAAGACAACAAGACAAATTTTAAAAATAAACCAAGCTGCAGACCCATAAACCATTGCAAGCCTGAACTGACAGGAATCAGCGAGCAAATTGTAGAGAAAATTGTTCTCGATATCGAATCAAAGACAAGCATCAACTCGTGGAAAAATACAAAAGATGTAATAGGCTAATTCAACAGCATTGACATAAAAGAAAAGCCACACAATGATTTGCTTTGACATATGTGATTTCTATCCATCCATACCGAACATATGCACAGCAAGTTGCCTCAAAAATACTCGATGATTACAGATGAACAAGGCCACATAATCAAACACACCATGAAATTTATGTTATACAAGGACAGAAACGCATGGTGTAAAAAAAAAAAACGTTCATGAAGCCATGGGAATTTTTTTTTTTTGAGAAAAAGATGAATAGAAAAAGATAAATTTCATTATGCTTAAGCTAGTATTGACTACACGTAATAAATTTACACATGTATTCATTCTAGCACAATCTGACCTACAGGTACTTAGCTTGGGTGCAAGACAAATGTCATAACCAATTTCTATAGATTTATCACATAAATGGATAGATTCACTTCAGATAGCTAACATGTTTGAGGTTGTTTTTTTTCTTTATTCATGCCTTATCGTTCATTAGAAATACACTGTATATGACATCTTCATAAAGAGTCTGTCTGATAAAAAAAATCTGAATTTGAAAAAAAGAAAAAAAACTAAGCTCTTTAGTCTAACTATTTCAAAATCAACGGAGCTGAAAATGTAAAAAAAATGATATCTCATCAGATCAGATAACGCTTACATTTTCGGACAATTTTCACCCCTAAAAAGTTTAGAAAAGTTATAAGTGTTGTTAATATGAATGTTTTTCAATGAGGTAACAGCAAAATGCATTCATTTTTTGTGGAGGTGGGGCAGAAGATGACAAGATTAAGTACTTTTAAAATGTTCATAATTACTAAAGCAGCAAGAAAAAAAACTCCACAAAAACATGCAGTTTAAAATGAGACAAAAGCCTGGTTATATATATTTCAAATCAGAACACTTTTTAGGTGCACATTTAATATGTGATAGCGTCATACATAAAATTAATCCATAAATTAACAATACCATAACCCTCTTCTATTCGATTGACAAATTTAAAAGAATACATAAATTCTCAGTTCTCATTTAAGTCAGAACCAGCCATATCAGAGAATTATCTTACTAGTCTCCCACACTGTCAAATCACTCACCCTATTTCACATTTCGATTTTCCTAAATTTTCTATGACATGAGAAAAATGAGAGTACTTTTCAAAAATAGGTACAAAAGAGGATCCAACAGAACTAATCTTTGATCAACTAAGATTGGTTCTCAGTGCAATGTGGATGCAAAGGAATGTTAAATTAAATGCCACAGGTTTTGATGGGTTTAAAAAGAAAAAAAAACTATTAAAAACGAGAAAGCTGCAGATTTTTTAATGGCGTAGAATCTCTAAAACATTCCTTTCCTTGATTATTTCAATTCACGCAACTCTCATCTCATTCAAAAAAAAAAATGAAAAGCCATTATTTAGAGTTAAGAGTCAACAATCTAGTTGAATTTTCTGTCACAATTTTTCACTAAGAATTGATCAAAAAAAAAAAATTACATCAATAGTAAAGGTCATAGTTTCCTTCCATATTATTGCTAATTGAACCTTCTTCTTTAAGAATCAGAAAACCCTCTGCCTTTTGTCAAGTAAATGCTCTGCTCAAGTCCAGGGGTAGAGGGTGTCAGGGGAAATTGGAGTGGGAGGATACTTTGACAGTTGACCTAGCCTCAGGTGTATTTACTTCAGATGTGTAGCATGAAGACGGAGGCGATGGAGACGAGAGACATGACAAGGACGGGAACAGGTCCACTGTGAAAAGAAGGGAAAAAATCATGGCATGAAATAAGGGCATAGAGTATACATGTGTTGATTCGATCACAGCATTACTCAACAAAATCTATGACTCAGGTCAGATTCCACCAAACATTCCCAAATCCATATTTATGGCACTCACAAAAGAAACCAGGGGCAGCAGAGTGTGAATTGCACATAATGAATAGCATTATGGGCCATATCCCCACCACACTTCACAAAATAATCATGATGTGAGTCGGAAACAAAACCAAACCAGAAATAGCAGAGGAACAGTGAGGAGGAAAAAGGTACAACAAGTCCAAGCTTTACTCTTGAACTATGATTGAACAAGCCCTGGAAGTACAAAAAGAGGTATATCTGTCCTTCATTGACTACACAGAGGCATTTGACAAAATGCGACATGGTGAGATAATCACACGAACACATTTGAAGATAGATGAAAAAGATCTAAGAGCAATTTAAAACATGTACTGGGAACAGACAGCAGCAATGCGAGTTGATGGAGAAATTTGCTCATTTAAAAAAAACAAAGCGTTGTGTCTGCTTTCCCCAGACCTTTTCTCTCCTTACTGTGAAATTATTATCTAAAACCTAGAAAAAAGTAGGAGGGTACAACGTGCATAACGTGAGATACGCTGCTGAAACTGTATTAATTAGACATCTTGGAAGAAGAAAGCAGAAAGAAAGGGTTTGAAACAAAAAGCAAAAAGATAGAAGTAATGATGGTCAGTCACAGCAATGTGCATCCACACATCAACATCTTTATTAAAGGGAATAAACTCAAGCATGGGATCAATTCAAATACTTGGGTACTTCAATATCAAGTGATTCAATGCATATTGGCAATCTGGTCTGAATTTGATGCTTACTTCTGATTTAAGTAAGAGAAAACTAGAAAAAAAAGACTGAACATTTGTCCCCTCCGTTAATGGAACATTGTAGATACTGATGCCATAAAATCAGTGGCTTGCCAATACTAGTATAACGATTATACTGAACAGATAAGTAAAGTATTCTATAATGTTTTAATTCTGTCTGTACAGCACATCACGGCTTCTACAGCCTTTACACATTGGTTTGAAAAATTATTGCCATTTGTAGAAAATTTAAGGAATCGCCTACCTAAAGTACGGTAAATATTTTTTGGGCAGATAACACTAAAGTAAGGTCAGTGCAATACTGATAATTAATAGAGTGGCGACATGATCTTGAATTCTCTTAAATAAAAAAAAAAAGATGTATTTTTTCCTACATGCCAAACATTCTCTGTAGTGAAAACCTAAGCACTTTTTCCTCTTTAAACTTACTTGACACCTGCAATGGGGAAGGCAAAGGCCTGATCCAAACAACATTATAGACCACAGGGGCCTTGCAGTAGCCTGTGATGTGATGAGACTGGTGACAGGTGTGTGGAGCATTCTATTCAGGCACTCAGTGAACTGCTGGGCAGTCTGACGGAAAAAAGTATGGGTGGAATAGGGAGGATTTATATCCAGAGGAAGAGAGGAATACATAGAAAATGTTCTGGTATATAGCTGAATCATTTTTTTGTTAGGATTATCTGAGAGAACTAATGAATCAGAGCTCTGACAGTAATTTATGAATAGCTTGTTTATGAAAAAACACTATGCTAGAGCACTATGACAAAATAACAAGGCAGAGCCTCTCTATCTCCCATTTTTCAAATGAGGTGGATAAACTCATTCTCCATTGTCTTTTCTAAGCAAAAAAAATATTTATCCTAATGTAGTATAATGGTTTCAACACTTTTCAACTTTCAGCTTAGCATACCAACCTATGTGCTTCTATGCTGTTTGAACAGTCTCCTCTATAACACAGAATACCTTAATCTGTTATTAAAATTCTTGAACTTCAAGGAGGTATAGAAACCTGAACCTTAAAAAGGCTGTCAAGGGAATTGCTTCCTAAGCTCTATAGCGTAAAAATTGAAACACAGAATATCTCTGATTTGTAAAATGCCTTCCTTGTTTTCCTGAAACATCTTACTTGGGAATGTACAAGTGAAGAGAAGTATGGCTTTATTAAAATTGTACCATAAGCAGTGCTTGACACTGACCTCAGCTTATTTGCTTTTTGAGCTGTTCATTCTCATTTAGATTATTCTGGTGTCTCTCCTCTTCTTCCCGACTGACCAAGAATCAGTCAGACTCTTTACCATATGGCCATCCCTATGTGGATTTTGCAGGATTTTTTGAGTCTAGTCAGAAGGAAGAAATCTTTTTGTGCCAATGTTAGAGAAACTTATTACAGATATAGCAGCATTTCAAAAAGAAAGAGGGCAGAATTCCCAAGTCATAGAAAGACATAGGTTTCCAGTAAGAGAAAACTAGAAAAACAGACCGAGCATTTGTCCCCTCCGTTGTTGGAACATTGTAGATGCTCATGCCAACAAATCTGGAGTCATTGACCTGTTTAAGCCTCACACTCTGGGTCTCATAGGCTAGGAAAATGCAAAGATGAGCAGGACACCCTTGTAGCCAAACACAACACTTGGACCCAGTGAACAAATCACAGATGAAAGCTGATGACCGAGTCTGAGATTATGAAAACAGATAATGTTGATAGAGTCTGTCCATTAGAAGTTATTGTGATCAGTACAGCAAAGATCATTTGAGTTTGAATCTGCAATAAACAAGGAAGTTTTTCTAAACTGATAAGTAAAACTGGTTGTACCAGTACTGTCAATGATCTATTCAAATGCAAAGTCAAAGATCATGCAAGGTCTAAAAATCTGAAATTTGAAAATATATCAAGACATACCAATCAGGTATAAGATGTATACTATGCATAGACATATAAATATTTTCAAATTTTCAACCCATCTTATTTCAATGCATGCTTGACTATTATGTTGATCATGTGTTTTTCCAGAAAATTTAATTAGTCTTTGTCACATACTAGCATAAAAATTAAATAACAGACCTCTGCAAAAAAAAGCAACAAAAAAACAAAACCGTACAGCTGGACTTACCGGTGAATTATTCCACCTGAGTCCATGCAATGTGGTCTCCTTTAGCTCTGAAAGCTTCATTATGCATATTCCCAGCACTTTTGTAGAATTCATAGCACAATAAATGGCATAGTTTATTTCTTCAAAGTCTTCAATCTTCATCTCTCTTTCCTTCAATCTGGTTTAGTTGAAAAAAAAAACAAATAGGTGTCATTATTGTATTTTTATGTTTTCTTTAAAGTCTAGCAAACAATAAAAATTAATATATGTAAAGTTTCTCTCATCAGTATATTTTCCTATTTGTAGCCAGGAACTGTGACACTGTTCCTTGAGTTATAATCCATGAGCTCTGGTGAAAAGTACCTTATGAAATGTCTAATACAGCATAATCACGATTGTTTTTGTTAGAACCACTCCATAGCAGATCTGTTCTTTAGATGAGCATCTTTATGGACTATTTCAATTTTATTTCTTTAATGCTTAAAGCCTTTTTAATTTTGAGCATTGTAAGAAATCATCTTTGTGAGATTTAAATGTAAATGTCATAAATAACAACATCACTTAGTTATACGATTTCGAAACATCCCTACAAATATTTTTTATGTCAAAATTTTAATTTTTTTAGAGTTTCATTGGTGTGTAAAATATATCTTTTTTTTTAAACATCTTTTGTACTCAGATCCATGTTTCATTTCTCTTTTTGTGTGCAAATTACTTTAGGTTATAGTTTGGATTTACATACTTTCAAGATAAAACTTCTGAAGTCTGATTTGCAATGACATATAAAATGGTTATACTGAACGGAAAAGTAAAGTATTCCATAATATTTTAATTCTTTCTATGCACAACACATCACGGCTTGTATAGCCTTTACACCTTGATTTAACAAGTTATTGCAATTTTTAGCAAATATTGGGTATTGGCTAACTGAGATATAGCAAATATTTTAGGGCAGATAATGATCAAGTAAGGTTTCTTTAAAGAAGTATAAATGAACTTGAATCCTGGAGAACGACTTTTTATTATGACACTGTTGGGGATATTTAATGTAATTCATGTAAATTTCATGATCATGCTAAAGAAAAGGAAGAGGAAGAAGAAATTTATCACGTTCATGCTTTCAATGACAGGAAAAGAAAGAGGACAGATTCCCCAAGAGTCATAGGATTCGGCTAAGACAGACTCGCATCTTGGATAAACATTGAGATTTGGATTCAAAATCTCAGGGTAGAAACTGGAAGAGGGGAGACTGTAAGATTTACTATTGATGTACAATTTTGGGAGTTTTTACTCTTATTCCCTTTAGACAATAAGAATTGTGCAAAGCACTGACATAAGCCTGAGAAGCATATCACTGTGCTTTCATTTTATACTGCAGTGGTTTGCGCCCTCTTGAAGATCTTCTTTGCAACTGACAATGATTATCAGGCATATAGTCCCTGTCATTTATCTGTTCTGTTTTAGATGTTCATGGATTTTACTGATGATCTTTGGTAAAGAATAATTTTTTCTGATAAAAATTTGCAAGCCCTTCAAGGGCACCTAGTAAAACACCTTTAGAAAGCTTCTTTCGCGACGGGTGCAGTGACTTTGTTGCTTATTTCAGTTGCAAAACGGTTCCTCATAAAAGAAAAGATAAAAATCAGTTTAAAATTCTATGGAAGGTAATAAACTTGTTTGGCATCTTATAAATATAAACACCATTTGCCTTTTAAAACACTGACTTTTTCTGAAACACAGTTTGAAGGTGAAGGCTCCACATGGAGTGCAGACTATATTTGCTGAAACCTTACAAATATTTGCTATAGCGCAAACACTTTCAAAGAGCCCCAGTGTTGACAAAAAGTGGACTAAAATTTATGAAGTCACATGGCCACAGTGAGGTGAGTTTCACACTAAGATTCAGCCAGATTGAGGTTTTCTTGCTTGCTGGTTGAGAAATGCCTAGGATTGATTGCTAAGGCTTTATTTTTAACGCACTGCAGCCTGAGCTCTTTTCGGGTCAACATTCACAAAAATCTGAAGTTTTTTTAGGCTTTTTCAAAAAACCAAAGAAGACACTTCCTCAAAATATATTGTCAACATTTTTACACATACTACAGACCTAAATCGGTATAAAAAGATCCAAGAACCAGAAATCCATTACCTATTATATATTTTTTATGGTTTTCTAAAATCGTGCTGTAATTCGATGTTCGCCATTACTTTTTGATGCCAAGTTTAAAAAACAAAAAAAAGCCAAATTTTTCCAAGAATAATCATCTTGTGCGTTTTGCTTGTTATTTTTTGCTATTATTACAAGATCCAGGCAGCAATAAGAAAGATGAAATTAAGCAACGCAACACTGGAACTTTTAGCAGGACTTGAAGATTATGGAATTGAGAAAAATCACAACTTTAATCAACAAAATCTATGACACAGATCAGATTCCACCAGACATCTCCAAATCGAAAATTATAGCACTGCCAAAAAAAAACAAAACACAGATTTATGAGTCACATAACCAAAATACTTTTAAGAATCACCATGATGTGAGTCAGAAACAAAATCAAACCAGAAATAGCAGAGGATCAGTATGTAGGGAAAAAGTACAACAAATGCAATCCACACCCTTCGAACTATGATTGAACCAGCTCTGGAAGTACAAAAAGAGTTACATCTGTGCTTCATTAAACACACCTACACGTTTGACAGAGTACGACATGATGAGATAATCACACAACTAATACAGTTGAAGATAAATGGAAAAGATCTACCAGTGATTTAAAACATGTAGTGCGGACAGGCAGCAGCAATACAAGTTGATGGGGAAATCAGCTTATTTAAAAAAAAAACCAAAGCATTGTGTCACACAATGATGTGTGCTTTCCCTGACCTTTTTCACCCTGTAGTGAAATTATTATGAAAAACCTAGAAGGATATCCAAGAGTAAAAGACGGAGGGCACAACGTACACCACCTGAGATACGCAGATGACAATGTATTAATTCCAGAAAATAAAGAAAACATGCGACAATTTTTAGACATCCTCGAAGAAGAAAGCAGAAAGAAAGAGTTGGAAATGATTAGGAAAAAGATAGAAGTGATGGTGGTCAATAAAAGCACTGAGTGTCCACAGATCACTATCTTTCTTATAGGGATAAAACTCAAGCAAAAGGGATCAATCCAAAGATTTGGGCACTTTCATATCAAGTGATGGACGTAACTTACATTGAAAACTAGATCAAGAATATCACTAGCAAAAAAGTTTCTAGAGAATGAAATCAATACTGACAAATAACCACATCTCGATTCACGAGAGAAGAAGAGCCTTGGAGTGCTATATTGAACCCATTCTGATGTATGGATGCGAGGCCTGGACAATTTCTAAAGTTTAAAAAAGAAACGAGGCAACAAAATGTGATTCCATGAATCTCGCAGACTACAAAGAAATCAACCAAAACATTGTTATGAGAAACTGACAAAACAAGATACGTAAACACAGGTAGAGATAAAGAATGAGTAATAAAAAGACATAAAGTCCTTATTTCTTTCTCTTTTTTTCTGGACTTTATTTCCCTTCCACGCTCTCTCTCTCTCTCTCTCTCTCTCTCTCTCTCTCTCTCTCTCTCTCTCTCTCTCTCTCTCTCTCTCTCTGTCTATCTTTCTGCCTCTTTCTCTGTGTGTCTTCCTCGTTCTCTCTCTTTCCTTTGTCTTTTCTTTGCGACTCTTTCTTTTCCGGACTTTTTCACTTCCTTGATCTCTCAATCTTTCTCTCTCTCGATGTCTTTCTCTCTCTCTCACACTCTATTTCGCTCTCTCTCTCTCTCTCTCTCTCTCTCTCTCTCTCTCTCTCTCTCTCTCTCTCTCTATTTATCTACTTTTTGCTTTTCTTTCATTTTTGAATAGACTTTTATATCTTTTTGTCCTTCTCTAAATCAATATAAGGAGTCTTCCTCTGTAGCTGTTTGTCGCTATTTCTTCTATCCCTATCTGGTTCTTCCTCATTAACCCCCCACCCACCCCCTCCTCTCTCTCTCTCTCTCTCTCTCTCTCTCTCTCTCTCTCTCTCTCTCTCTCTCTCTCTCTCTCTCTCTCACGCTTTCTCTCGATTTGGCTATGTCTCTATATAACTCAATCTTTCTCTGTACCTGTGCGTAATATTTCTTTCTCTTTTTTTGGACTTTATTTCCCTTCCACGCTCTCTCTCTCTCTCTCTCTCTCTCTCTCTCTCTCTCTCTCTCTCTCTCTCTCTTTCTCTCTCTATTTATCTACTTTTCGCTTTTTCTCTCATTTTTGACTAGACTTTTATATCTTTTTGTCCTTTTCTAAATCAATATACGGAGTCTTCCTTCGTAACTGTTTGTCGCTATTTCTTCCATCCCTATCTGCCCACCCCCCCCCCACACTCTCTCTGTCTCTCTGTCTCTCTCTCTCACACACACACACATACACTCACTCCCATCTTTTCGCCTCTTCTTCCACTTATCTTATTGATATTTTTCAATCTGTAAGTTTGTTTCTAAATCTGCCTAACAATCGGTCCTCCTCTATAACTGTGTGTCGCTATTTCCTCCATTTCTTTCCGGTTCTCTTCTTACAATCTCACTCTCTCTCTCTCTCCCTCTCCCTCTCTCTCTCTATCTCCATCTTTCTATCCATCTCTATATCTATCTCTCATTTCTTTGCCTCTTTCTCTCTCTGCTTCTCTCTCTCTTTCGATCTCTCTCTATACATATCTCTCTCCCTTTCTCTCTCTCTCTCTCACTCTCTCTCCTTCTTTCTCTCTCCTTCTTTGTATCTGCTTTTCACCTTTTTGACAATTCTTTTATACATCTCTGTTCGTTTTTAAATCAGTAAATTCAGTTTTTCCCTGTAACTGTTCGTCGCTATTTCTTCTATCTCTCTCTGGTTCTACCTCATAAAGTACCCCCTCCCCCCCCCACACACACATACCTCCCTTTTCTCTGTATCTTTTTCTCTCTGTCTTTCTCTTTCTCTCTCTCTCTCTCTCTCTCTCTCTCTCTCTCTCTCTCTCTCTCTCTCTCTCTATCTCTATCTCTATCTCTGTCTATGTATGTTTATAGCTCACTCTTTCTGCCTCTATATTTGTGTGACCTTATTTCTTCCTTTTTTTTGCATTATTTCCCTTCCATGTACCCTCAATTTCTCTCTCTCTCTCTCTCTCTCTCTCTCTCTCTCTCTCTCTCTCTCTCTCTCTCTCTCTCTCTCTCTCTCTCTCTCTCTCTCTCTCTCTCTCTCTCTCTCTCTCTCTCTCTCTCTCTCTCTCTCTATATATATATATATATATATATATATATCAATTTATCTCTATCTCTGTCTGTCTGTTTGTCTTTCTATCTCCATCTCTCTCTCGCTCACTCTAACTATCAATCTATCTATCTATCTATCTATCTATCTCACTCTTTCTCTCATCTTTGTGTCGCTCCCTTCATTTATTAATATTTTTAATCAGTAAGTCCGTTTCTAAACCACACTATTAACTCCTCTTTAACTGTGTTTCGCTATTTCCTTCATTTCTTTCCGGTTCATTCTCTTTTCTTCTTCTTCTTCTTCTTCTTCTTCTTCTTCTTCTTCTTCTTCTTCTTCTTCTTCTTCTTCTTCTTCTTCTTCTTCTTCTTCTTCTTCTTCTTCTTCTCTCTCTCTCCTCTCTCTCTCCCTCTCTCTCTCTCTTTATCTCTCTTGCCGTCCCTCTATCCTTCTATCTATCTATATATCTATCTCTCTTTTCCTTTCCTCTATCCTGACATTTTCGAATTTTTTTAAAAAATATTTTTAAGAGATGTTTCCATGTCAGTTTAATTCTCTTTCTATCACTCTATCTATGTATCGCTATTTCTTTCTTATTTTTCTAATTCTTAATCTTCCACACTTTCCCTCCTTCTGTCTCCCTCTGTTCTTCTCTTTTAACCGCTCTTTTTACCTCACTACCTCTCGCCCTTTCTCTCTATCACACTCTCTCAATCTGTTTCTCTCTCCCTCCCTCACAGTCTCTCTCTCTCTCTCTCTCTCTCTCTCTCTCTCTCTCTCTCTCTCTCTCTCTCTCTCTCTCTCTCTCTCTCTCTCTCTCTCTCTCGCTTCCTATCTCTCTCTCTTAAGGATGCTGACTTCTTAATAAACCTTTCTGAATGTATCTTTTCTTTTTTTTACATGTTTTTTTCTATCTTCAATTCTTTAATGAACACGCGTCAATGTACACGCTCTGTCTATGCCTATGTCTGGTCTTCCGTTTTGTTTTGTTTTTTAACTACTTTTTCTGCGTCGGCCGACATGTGTTTCAGCCTCTATGATTCCGTCTCTATCTTTTCTCTGTGCAACATGTGGGTGCTTCCGAAGGGATGAGGAAATTGGGGTCCATGGGGTGAGTGTAGTTGA
This sequence comes from Elysia crispata, assembly GCA_033675545.1. NCBI lineage: Eukaryota > Metazoa > Mollusca > Gastropoda > Plakobranchidae > Elysia > Elysia crispata. The sequence continues at coordinate 4,980 of JAWDGP010002147.1, read as the reverse complement.
ACCACAAAATAAATAACTGCATGCCTTTATTCCCCACCGTAACCCTAGTTGCTACAACTGACATATATAATACGAATCACTTTGCACAAACAGTTTATTAAGTTTGTATAAAATCATGATTGAATTCATTGTATTAAATTTGTTTGATAGTGTAAGATGGTGTAAGACCCATCGTCCTAAAACGTTGTGCCGAGCAATTGTTCGGCGTCTTTTGTCCATTTTTAATGTCTCTTAAGCATTGTACAGTACTAGAAGCCCCCCCCTCCCCCGCCCCCCCCCCCCCGCCAAATAAAAATATTCCCTGTTCATAACATGCAATATTTACGTCTTACATTTTGAAAGTTTTTAAAGAAAATGTATTATACCTGATATTAACGAACTCGTTGGTAATTTCTACCAATATGCTTATGAATCAAAAAGACGCGTTGATGATGCAATTTTACATGTGGCTAAATAATATAAAAGTGAACTTAGACAAACCTGAGGCAGGTATTTGTCTTAAGTTCTGTGACTTCCCCAGCGCATAAAATCAATCAATTTTTGTGTTAGTAGATCAAAAACTATAAAGAAGAAAATTAATAAACTCTTTCGCTGTCTGCGCGACAAGAATCATGTCTAGTCCTAAATATAAGTAAAACTAAAGATTTGATGATTGATTTTCGTAGACAAGAGAAAATCCCGAAGCTTTAATAAATAAAGAAAAAGAAGTAGAGCAAGTGGAAACATTTAAATACTCATGTTTTTCTAAATAATAAACTAACTTGGAAAAATGAATTCACTTGTTGTGAAGGTGGGGCAGAAGATGTATCACACGTGACAAGATTAAATACTTTTAAAATGTTCATAATTGCTAAAGCAGCAAGAAAAAAAAAAAAACTCCACAAAAACATGCAGTTTAAAATAAGACAAAAGCCTGGTTATATATATTTCAAATCAGAACATCTTTTTAGGTGCACGTTTAATATGTGATAGCGTCGTACATAAAATTAATCCATAAATTAACAATACGATAACCCTCTTCTATTCGATTGACAAATTTAAAAGAATACATAAACTCTCAGCAACATTTAAGTCAGAACCAGCCAAGAGCTCCATATCAGACAATCTCTGTCTCCCACAATCAAATTACTCACCCTATTTCACATTTGCATCTCATAATTTTATCTGAGCACAAAACTAGACTAACCATCCCTTCCCACACAAAACAGATTGCAGACTTTAATATGTTCTCGTCAATACCGTATACAATAGCAACATTTGCGATAGGATGCAATACTTTTAACAAAGTGTCTCTTTTTGTGTACATCCCTCTCTGTCTGTCTGTCTGTCTGTCTGTCTCTCTCTCTCTTTCTCTCACTCTCTTTCTCTCTCGCTCGCTCTCTCTCCCTCTTTCTCTCACTCTCTTTCTCTCTCGCTCGCTCTCTCTCCCTCTTTCTTTCTCTCTTTCTCTCTCTCTATATCTTTCTCTCACTTTTTTATCTCTCACTAGTATTTTCATCGCTCGTGGCTCATTTTCTGATGCGTTAGCCGTCACGTATTTCAGATCTATGTGCATTCTACAACTTTGTCTCTCTCTTTTAGTTTTTTCGTTCTTCTCTCTCTCTCTCTCTCTCTCTCTCTCTCTCTCTCTCTCTTTCTCTCTCCCAATTTTTTCTTTCTTTCTCGTTCTTCGTCTTACATATTCTCTTCCTATTTTCTATTTTTGAGTGTCTCTTTTTGTGTACATCCCTCTCTGTCTGTCTGTGTGTCTGCCTGTCTGTCTGTCTGTCTGTCTGTCTGTCTGTCTGTCTGTCTCTCTCTCTCTCTCTCTCTCTCTCTCTCTCTCTCTCTCTCTCTCTCTCTCTCTCTCTCTCTCTCTCTCTCTCTCTCTCTCTCTCTCTCTCTCTCTCTCTCTCTCTCTCTCTCTCTCTAGTTTTTGCCTCATTTCTCTCACTTTCCACATTTTTCACATCTTTATGTCTCTGTCTATGTCGGTATACTATGCTTTTTTTTCTTTTTAACTGTGTTTCTCTGTTTCTTCCCATCTCTCTCCTTCTTAGTCTTTCACTCTCTCACACTCAGTCTTTCGCTCTTTTTTTTTTCTTTTCGTCTCTTCCTCCATATTTTCCTTTGTTTATGTCTTTGTCATTACATTACCTTTATATCTATTTGTACGTTTCACATCTTTTGTTGTCTATCATTTTTTAACCTATTCAACTCTCTCTCTCTCTCTCTCTCTCTCTCTCTCTCTCTCTCTCTCTCTCTCTCTCTCTCTCTCTCTCTCTCTCTCTCTTCTTTGCCTCTCTTCTTATACTTTTGATAAATATAAATTAATTTTACCTTTATTTCTCTATATGTACCAGTTTATTACTAAGTATTTATCTCTATGTGTCGCTATTTACTTACAGTCTCATCGAGGCAGAGTCTATCACGATTTTAGTATTGTTAAGCAGATAATATGACGTGCCAGTCACAAGTGGACAGTGCGTTAGTGGAATAATGGAAAAATGAATAGTGAAATACCTCTCCCGTGGAAGATAATAAATAATAAGGAGGGTGTTGCATATTTCATGGATAATGTCCCTTTCAAAGGAAGAAAAAGGATAACGTCCCTTTGAAAGGAAAAAAAAAAAACATCTTCCAGTAAAGGAAGATATTCCAATTCCCTATAAAGGGAGATATGTCAAAAGATTGCAGGGGGTGAAGGGTTTCAGCTCTGAACCTCCGCCATATAGACACTCTCAGGATAGCCGGCCCACCGACACCACATCGACGAAGTACCCAAGTCGCCGGTACCTCTGAGCAGGTTGTGCTTCTCACACGACCCACGACAAAACTTCCCTGCCAGCTTCCAAGCACCAAAGTGATGTACACAAGTGTGCATCCCGGTGTTTTATGGGAGGAGCCACATCAGACCCAAAGCATAAATGACGACGGGCGCGAGCCGTCATAGTATGTGGACCTTGACCGTTTTACGGGTCTTAACACCGTTAGGGCTTGGGGCCAGTTCCTGGCGAAGTTGCCTTGCCAGGCAAAGTTCAAGCTCTCCTGATTCATATAAGTAAACAGTGACACACTTTCTTCATGCGGTTTAACTGCTGTGCATTTTCTCATAGCTGTGTTTGTCAAATTCTTTTTAAAAAGGTCGAAAGCCGTTAAATGTAACTACAAGCTGCACTTCTTAGCTAATATTTAAGAAATAAAAAAAAAATATTCATGTGTCATGATACGTAGTGGGATGAATCTTTCAATTTTTCATAAAAACAAGTAAAACCGTGTTTTTACGTTGTATAGGTTTTAAGATATGTAACTCTTTGCCATAACTAATTGACTTTAAATAACTGTCCTTTGTATCTGCGAGTGAATCTGTTCAAGTTGTCAACACGCCTGAGGGTTTGTTTATTTTTCACTCTGATCTTGACTGCCTCTTACAGACACAATAACTACACGAAGAATAAAATAGCAAGAAATTCGATTTGTGAAATATATTGATATCAAAATTTCTATTGAATTAAATTACATTTAAATTTGTCTTTTTTTTTTAAATCAATGTAAAAAAGTTGTCCGATCTCAAAGCGATCCCTTCTTTCTGATGACGCGTTTCATTTCGCTGGGTTGACTCAGGGAGAGAGAGAGAGAGAGAGAGAGAGAGAGAGAGAGAGAGAGAGAGAGAGGGGAGGGGGAGAAAGAGAGAGAGAGAGATGGAGAGAGATAAAGAGAGGGAGAGAGAGAGAGAGATAGAGAGAAAGAGGGTGAGGGAGAAAGGGAGAGAGAAGAAGAGAGAGAAAGAGAGAGCAAGATAAAATAATTAAGACTCAAAGATTATTAAGGGTTTTGAGATTCTATTGCAGTTGGCTTTGGTTTGTTGTTGCTGTTGTTGTTGTTGTTGTTGTTCTTGTTCTTGTTGTGCTTGTTGTTTTTCCGCGTGTCATTTTCATTACTGTTTTATCTTACCTGGATGATCCGTATTTTTGGGTTCCCTTTGTTACCTTTTTTTCTTTTTTTGTGCTTGTATTTTTTTTTTTTTAATTCGTAACTTATACTGTTTCCCTGTTTTGTTTTCCATTTCTTTCCTTGATTAATTAAAAATCATTTGAAAAAATCTTTACATGTTGGCTGTTAGTCCTAAATTCAATACCCCTTCGTTAAGATGACTTAAGTGACGAAACTCCACAGATTCCCACTCTTTTGGTGGACCAACCATCTCCAATCTCGGGGCATGCCTGTTGTTATTGTAGTAGTAGTTATAACTGCTGCTGTTGATGTTGTTGTTCTTCTGCTACACTCCGTTACGATAGCTAGACAGTTTAATCCCGCAAATGATGCTTGCATTTCTTTTCTATGTTTCGCTTGGGCAATCTCTACTGTTAGTTGCCCTTCTCTCTTTCTCTTTCTCTCTCTTTCTCTTTCTCCACCTCTTCGTCTATCCTCTCTATGCATATATATTAATCATAAAGGCAACCATTTCTTTTTCCGCTAACTCCTCCGAAACCATTTACTGCACAGTGATGAAGTTTACTGAATTTCGAAGATAAAATGTCCCAAGTGGATTTAAAAGAAAAATTATATATTAAGACTAAGGGTGTTATCAAGACTTCACTATATTTTTATTACAATCAGTTTATGAAAATTTTGGCCGATTTGTTATGTTGAGCCAAATAACATTTAAAAAACTTCTCAAGAGATTTACAATTTTCAAAGTTGATGATACTTTTAAAATTAAAGAAAAATGTTGTTCTTTAAATATAAATGTAACAACTTTTTTTTCTTTTAACGCCACTTTTTGAACGAGTGTCGTACTTGTAATATTAGACATCGACAAGATTCACTAATTTATTATTAAGACGGAACCGTAAAGATATTCAAATTAATCCTTCTTATCAACTTGTCTCTTTTGTCTCTCTTATTTTGTCTTATACAAATTGTGACCAGATCTAGATCTAGAATAATTATAAGTTCTAGAAATCCAGGGTAAACCAATTAGGAAAGATAGATAGAAAA
>JAWDGP010002146.1:0-25436 GCA_033675545.1 Elysia crispata | reverse complement strand
CTTAACACTTAGAATGGAAACAAAATGTAATTTTAAAGCAATGTAAAGATTTAGCAAGTAAAATTAATATTGTCTCTCCAGCTGCAAGAATTTTACTGGCACGAGTTTCCCCCTGCTGTAGCCGTGTGTTAGAGTTGCTTGAGAGTTATCTACCCCGTCTAGCTATGTCACAGTTCCCTCCCTGCTGTAGCTGTGTGTTAGAGTTGCTTGAGAGTTATCTACCCCGTCTAGCTATGTCACAGTTCCCTCCCTGCTGTAGCCGTGTGTTAGAGTTGCTTGAGAGTTATCTACCCCATCTAGCTTTGTTACAGTTCCCTCCCTGCTGTAGCCGTGTGTTAGAGTTGCTTGAGAGTTATCTACCCCGCCTAGCTATGTTACAGTTCCCTCCCTGCTGTAGCCGTGTGTTAGAGTTGCTTTGAGAGTTATCTTACCCCGTCTAGCTATGTTACAGTTCCCTCCCTACTGTAGCCGTGTGTTAGAGTTGGCTGGCAGGGAGTTATCTACCCCTTTATCTAGCTATGTTACAGTTGTCCCCCCTGCTGTAGCCGTATGTAATAAGAGTTGCTTGAGAGTTATCTACCCCATCTAGCTATGTTACAGTTGTCCCCCTGCTATAGCGATGTTTTTTACCCAGAGTTACTGCTGAGCAGAGGCTGTGTCCGGTGCCACCGTAGCTTGAGTGTCTTTGCCTGAAGAAAGTCGGCATCCAGAGAAGACCTGCTTCATCTGCAGCTGGTTTTCTGGCTGCTGTAAAGGACTTTCGGTGGGAGGCATATCATGCTGTGGAGGGAACGGCCAGTCGGGAGACAGCTTGGCTGGATCTTCCTCTCGATTTTCATGGCACATAACTCTAACCACAAGTATCGATGTGATAAATCCCCCTGTCACCAGGCACGCCATACCTAGAGCGGACACCAGGAAGAGAGTATTGCGCCGCCAGGTGTAGTCCTCTTGCAGAGCCTCGTTCTCGGCCGCTGTCAGGCTAGGGTCTATGACGTAGGCAGGCTCCAGTGGCCAGAGACATCCGATGATGACCAGGACGATACCGGCGACGATGACACAGAGAGACACGTGACTTGCTCGGTCGTCGCAGCGCCCTCCCACCGGCATCTTTACACACTATTGTGTCAACGTCGGGACTTTACTGGCACTATTGTGTCAACGTCGGGACTTTACTGGCACTATTGTGTCAACGTCGGGACTTTATTGGCCCTATTATGTGCTTTTGCTTGTAAGAGTGGCAAAAAGTGGGTATCACAAAGTTTAAGTCATTCTAATTTTTAGCTTAACATGTGATTGTAGTACAGAAAAATAGTTACCTTGAATTTAAAGATTTTCGTCTAGAAAAGCATTGCAAATTGTCAACACAAACAGATCAAAGCGGTTTGACTGTCCGAAGCTGAGGCTGAATAGCCGTTTGACTGAGATGGAATTAAAGACGAAAGGTAACACTAAGTCTTGTATTCTTGAAGAAAATTTCTAGCCATTCTCCTGAACCAGTGAGATTGACATGCCGGACACCCAAAATACTTGAGGGCAAATAACTGCTCTTGCATAGATCTTGAAACTTTTTGAAAGTCAGTGAAGAAGCAGAAGTGTATAATAATAATGAAAAGGCAAAATCCAAATCGCAACTCCTGCTATCTGATTTAAATCACAGATTAAAGAGTTAAAGCAATTTACAACAAGTTTAACTTCCTTTTCTATTTTTCCCGACTGCTTACTCCTGTAATTTGCGGAAACTATTTTGTAGAAGAAATCAACATTTACACAGTGATCGGTGTTGACGGTTGTCGCAAGCTGACCTTTCATCCATCAGGTCACTTTCTGAAAATAGAGTGGAACAGAAAGAATGTACCTAATTAAAAACATAATCATCAAGCGGTTCGATATTTTTTGCGTATCTAAATGGGAGATCATAATTACGTTTGGCATAAGATACTTAAATTTTGAAGCTTTGTAGTAAATAAGTATTATTATTATAATTATTATCATTATTATTATTATTATTATTATTATTATTATTATTATTATTATTATTATTATTATTATTATTATTATTATTATTATTATTATAGTAATGATGATGATGAGGATGATGATGATGATGATGATGATGATGATATTAATAATAATAATAATAATAATAATAATAATAATAATAATAATAATAATAATAATAATAATAATAATAATAATAATAATAATAATGAGAATTATTAATTTTAATGATAATAATATACATCAACAACAACAACAACAACAACAACAACAACAACAACAACAGCAACTACTACTACTACTACTACTACTACTACTACTACTACTACTACTACTACTACTACTACTACTACTACTACTACTACTACTACTACTACTACTACTACTACTACTACTACTACTACTACTACTACTACTACTACTACTACTACTACTACTACTACTACTACTACTAAAAATAATAAAAATAAATGTACACATATTTTAAATTGTAAGCTTCTTACCTTTTTGTATGTGAGCTCCATATCAACAAATAGAGTCTTGATACGTTTGCCGTGTGTGGTTTCGCCTCTGAACCTGACTAGTTCGGATATCAAGATGCTTTACGGCTGGTATAAATTGCGGAATGCGACTTGCGAGTTGTGTGTGCGCGGTTTATTGATTGAAATATTGATAGGTTAGACATAGCTTTCCATCGCTCGAACTTTTCCCGAAATCCTCACATCGATTTGTGAAGCATGTCTACATTGTGATCTAGGAGATTGTGTACATCATTGAATCAAACCTTTTGTATTGCTATCGAAACTGAATCGGTGGTTTTGAAGCTATCTTTACTTCATAAAAGAGATCTTAGCCTAGAGCAGATATTCTAGGCATGGATTCCCATTACCCACTAAAACGCTAAACTGAAATCCCGAACATATTCTGTGTTTATCATGGCTAAATGAGTATAAAAGAGATAAACTTTCCGTCGCACTCATCGATGCATTCTGTGCAACGTTCCATACAGAAAACCAACTATCCGCTCTGAGTGTGAGGTATGTACGATTTTTGCTGAGTGACTGCATGTTTAATTTAACTTATGATGTGTTAAGTGATCTTTTGCTTCCTGTAGCATAGCAAACGAACGTTAGGACAAAACAATTCTCAGTTTGTGGAGATTAGTAGAGATAAAGAACACCTGACCTATCCATTTTGGCAGCTTAAAAAAGTTAAGAGTAAAGCATCCTAGGCTAAAGGGAGAACATCTAGAAACAGAGAGTTTTAAATCTACTGATGAATCTCCTTTGCTGTGATGGGAGAGAGATAGGAAGGAAGAAAACCAATTTCAGCAATATCCTCTGCTATGATAGGAGAGAGATAGGAAGGAAGAAAATCAATTTCAGCAATATCCTTTGCTATGATAGGAGAGAGATAGGAAGGAAGAAAACCAATTTCAGCAATATCCTTTGCTGTGATGGGAGAGAGATAGGAAGGAAGAAAACCAATTTCAGCAATATCCTTTGCTGTGATGGGAGAGAGAGAGGAAGGAAGAAAATCAATTTCAGCAATATCCTTTGCTGTGATGGGAGAGAGATAGGAAGGAAGAAAATCAATTCCAGCAATATCCTCTGCTATGATAGGAGAGAGATAGGAAGGAAGAAAATCAATTTCAGCAATATCCTTTGCTATGATAGGAGAGAGATAGGAAGGAAGAAAACCAATTTCAGCAATATCCTTTGCTGTGATGGGAGAGAGATAGGAAGGAAGAAAACCAATTTCAGCAATATCCTTTGCTGTGATGGGAGAGAGAGAGGAAGGAAGAAAATCAATTTCAGCAATATCCTTTGCTGTGATAGGAGAGAGATAGGAAGGAAGAAAACCAATTTCAGCAATATCCTTTGCTGTGATGGGAGAGAGAGAGGAAGGAAGAAAATCAATTTCAGCAATATCCTCTGCTAAAGAAAGACAAAGGTTGAAAAAGAGGGCGCCGAACCCGCCAAGGCCTCTGCTTAATACCAGAGAGCTTAGAAAAGAGAGCATTGAACCTCCAGTGTCCTCTCTGAGAACATACAAGTCTCTCTACACAGAAAGACAGCTATGAAAAAAAGGCATCTATAGCCGCAGTTTCTCTGCTAAGATGGAAAACTTGAAAAAAAAAACCCCTCAACCCTTACAAAATTGAAAGACACATTGACAGTCCATGATAATGTAAGGGTCGACAGTCTACAACTGAGTCAGTGCTACTCTCAAATGCTTCACGATGATTGTAGTAAAACCACAGGGAACCTATGAACAGACTAACGCGTTTAGAGAGGTCTGCGCTCACCGTGGGTAACCTTCAGTGGAAGTTGGCGCATAGATCGGTCGGTGAAGTGAACAGTTTGATTAGACTTTTCGAGATGTGTTACTGTTAATCTCTGCTTGTGTTTACTCCAGGGTCGATACCGTGTGACATATGGTATTGGTCTCCCTCAGATCGGTATGCGTGCGGTCAGTAATCGATTACTACAGACCAGGCAGTGGTGTGTAAAACGTTAGTGTAATTGCACTCTCTTGATGTTTTCTGCTGAGGGACTCCAACCCGTCGATATCACGAAAGAAATCTTCATAGTGGTCGGCCTATATCAAGAAAACTGTAAATGATTAAACTCCCTCTCTAATGTACTCACTATATTATAATTAATAGGGATATAATTTTTTTACTAATTTATAAAATTTGATTATTATTCCTTGCAAAGGACTCAAATTCTATAAAACAATTTATTAGTACTTAAGATAAATTAATTACAATCCATAATAAATTTTCTTTTAACTATGTTACAAACATATATATATATAGACTTATGTGACAAAATAAAAACCCAACAATATTTTAAATTTCCAATATTTATTCTAATGAATTCCCCCCTTATACATAATACAAAAACAAAACAATAATCTTAATAAACTAAATAAATATATCTATAAAACAAAATTATAAATTAAACCTACGCTATTTAATTCTTATGTATATTTTATCTTATTATTACATTTTTCTTTTTGTACATTCCATTTCTTGCTTCCAATCACCAGATCTTGTTTACACACCAGTCCTTGTTTGCAAACACACACCAGTTCTTGTTTGTCAACACACACCAGTCCTTGTTTTAATAGTCCCTTTTCTTGACTTCGCTTTCTTTTATAACAAAATTGTCTTTTCAGAATATAATAGTTTCTTTTCTTATATATCAGTTCATGAGTTCCGTTTTCTTTATGACATATCAGAATAAGTATAATTTTTTTTTCTCGTCACTTAGGACACAATTTCTTTCTTTTCGTTTAATGACGCAGCAACAAACTGCTTTTTCACTTTTGCCAATAATAATTTCATATGTTGAAACCTAGGAGATTTGATAATTTTATTTTTTTGTTAATTTTTGTTTCTTTTTAGTTTCTTCTGTTCGGGGCTAAATTTTTATTACAATTTTTCCTGCAACAGAATAGGAAAACAGTTTTTAATTTAGCATCAGCTATTCAATCGTTCTATATCAACAACAATCAACAATATCATGATTTACTAAAGACAACAAAGAAAAACTTCTGATAGGGAATTAATTATTTCTTCAAATCTCTAAATTCTTTATTATTTTACTATTTATGTTAATATTAATTAAAATCAAAATCTTGATCCAGATATTATAATTTCTCACCTCTCCCGATTTAGTTTTACAGATGTAAAATCTCCTGTCTTTCTCAACAAAAAAAATGCTATGTGCAAAGAGGGCGAACCCTCGTGTTCGTCGTCTTTTATAGTTCCAAGGCTAAATCTAAGGCCAAGGCTAAGGCACATACATTCTCGCTTTTCATTCCCCCACTGCTTATGAACTTCACTCACACCCCCCTATCTCCCCCTACGAAATTACACAATTTCGAATTAAATTTCATTCTAATACAATTAAATCATATAATGGATATACATCATATAGCAATTCCTAGATTCCTAAATTATATTGATGAAGTCTTGTGGGTCGTTTTTCACAGCAGTGGACAAAGTATCCATCTGTGGAAGATCCCCAGCGTCGAGGCAGGTAGTACTGGTGGCAGAGCTGCACCGGCGGTTCACTCAGACAAAGAGAAACGTGATAGAGAAAAAATTGTTTTAAGCATTTGTTGGTTTAAATGATAAAAAATGTGACACTTCTTCCCCCACATACCCAGAAAAACAACTACACTTAAGCTTTATTGTATTTTTCTTTTTAATTAGGATCAAGCATCAGAATCTGCTTAAAATGTCACTAATGCAGTTCTCTGTCCCCTTAATGGGTTCTACTTTAAAAGCAAATGGCTGCAGAGATAATGCATAGCTTGGGCAATCTTGCATTCTTAAGTTTTTATTCCATTTTTAAAAATGTTAACGGTTTATGATCTGATTGAATAATGAACGAATTCATCCCAGAAGATACTTGGAGAAATGATGTAAAGCGAAAACAATAGCAAGGCATTCTTTTTCTATAATTGGGTAATTGCATTCCCTTTCTAACAATTTCCTGGAAATATAATAGCAAGGTTTTAGAATGTCATTGTGTTTCTGAAGTAGGACTGCACCAATAGCTTTGCTAGAAGCGTCGGCTCTAACAATGAATTCTTTATTAAGATCAGGTATAGCTAAAATGGGATCAGTAGCTAGTGCATGTTTTATTTCCTCAAAAGCTATCTCACAATCTTCATTCCAGACAATTTGATTTGGGTTCTCTTTTTTTAGTAGAGAAGTTAAAGGAGCTATTTTGTGAGAAAAGAAAGGAATAAATTTCCTATAGTAGTTTATTAAGCCACAAATTTTCTAACATCTTTTTTTTGTTTTCAGTCTTGTGAGGTTAAGGATTTTCTCTGTTTTTATTGGATCTGGCTTAATGTTTCCTTTGCCTACTATATGTCCTAAAAAATTAATTGTTCTGAATCCTATATGACATTTTGATGGTTTCGCTGTAAGGTTTGCTTTCCTCAGAGTTTTCTAAAAGTCTCTCTTATATGTTCTAAATGATCATTCCATGTTTCACTGAAAATTAATACATCATCAAAATAGCTTGCTACGAAATTTAAGATGTCCAAGTACTTTATTCATTGCTCTCTGAAAAGTTGGAGCTGCAGTTGATAGTCAAGGTAGGTAGTTAAATTCCATTAATCCTAGTGATGTTTGAAAAGCAGTATATTGTTTACAATTTTCTCTCAAAGGAATTTGCCAATATCCTTTAGTTAGATCAAGTTTTGTGAAATATTTGCTTTAGTAATTCTGGTTACCATTTCATCCATTTGTGGGATGGGTTCGTTATCAAATATAGTAACAGAATTCAATTTTCTAAAGTCAATGCACAAACGAATACTTCCATCTGGTTTCGCTACAACTGTAATAGGGCTACAATATGGACTACTAGAAGGTCTAATAATATCCTGTTCTAGCATAGTTTCAATTTCTTTCTCAATTGCATCTTTGGCTCTAAATGGAGTGGGATATTGGTGTACTTTAAAAGGTGTTGTATCAGTGAGTCTGATATCATGTTCCAAAACATTAGTTCTGCCTGGTATATCTGTTAGTGTGTTCTGAAATTTAGACAAAATGTCTCTTATATCTGATTTTTGTATAGGCGTAAGATTTTCGTCTAACTTTATATCTTTGAAACTTGTGTTGATTTATTTATGAGATATTCAATATTTGCTTCTTTCTCTTCCAATTCTTCTTCTTTAGATATGGGTATAAAAGCTACTGTAGCTAATTTGATAGTATTGTCTGATGGTTTTCTATCATACCATGTTTTTAACAAGTTGGCGTGGTAACATCTGATACTGTCATTTATTTGAAAGAAATACTTGTCACCTTTTTTTAAAATAATTTTGAATGGTTCCTGGTAGTTATGGTATATTTTACTTCTGTTTTAGGAGGTAAAATTATTACTTTTTTTTACCTTTTTTTGAATGAAATGTATTGACTATGTTGATCAGCATAATCTTTTTGTTTTTGACTGCTCATTTTCACAGCTTGTGAAGCTATCTTGTTGGATTTTTTTATAATTCCTTTAAGTTTTTGTGCATAGGAATATGCATGTATCAATTTATCATGCTCTTCATGAAGGTTAGAACAAGAGTCAGCCAAAACATCTATAAAACCTCAGACCTTTCTACCATACATTAGTTCAAAAGGGGGAAAACCTGATGATGTGTTAGGCATTTGGCTCAGGGCAAAAAGAGTAGGGTTTAGCAGTATATCCCAAACTTAAGGGTTTTCCTCAGATAGCTAGACTAAAGTCTTTTGTATCGTTTGGTTACATCTCTCAACTAGTCCATGTGATTGGGGGTGTAAAGGTGCTGAAAGTTTCTGTTCAACGCCTAACATTTTCATAGTTTCTTGCATTGAATCCGAAATAAGTTGTCTGCCATTATCTGATAGTACTACTTTGGGTATTCCTAGCCTTGAAAAGATGTCGAATAGTGCTTCTGCAACATTTTCAGTTTTGGTTCTTTTTAGTGGTATCGCTTCAGGCCATCTTGTAGAAAAATCTACCAAAGTCAGTATCTTAAAATTGCCTTTATTTGTTTCAGGTAGTGGACCTACAATGTCTATAGCTTCTTACTTTTTCAAACGGTTTTGTGATAACTTCCATCTTTTCCAAAGGTATTTTAGGTTTCTTTTTAGCGTGTTTCTGGCATATTTCACATGATTTTACATAGTTAGCAATGTCTTTTGTGACGCCAGGCCATGTAAATCTATTTAATAAAGATCTCTTGGTCGCTGCTATGCCCAAGATGTCCGGCAAATACAGAATCATGAGCTAACTTCAACACTTCCATTCTTAAGCAAGAAGGAACAATAATACTAATTTGGTTATCAATTTTGTTTTCAAATCTTCTGATCAATAGTCCATCTTCATATGCATATCCAGACATTACAGTGTTAGCAAGGTATTTTAATTTAGATAAAGATTTGTCTTGCTCCTGAGCTTGTTGAAAAGCTTCTTTAGAAAACTTTCCAAAGATATGTGATTTTTCTTGACTATTGGAGTTAGATCCTGATCTTTTGTTATCATCCATATTGATAGAGTTAGTTTTACTTGTAGGTTTTCTTCACTATTTTTAATAGTAGATTTATCCTTTTCTTTTGTTTTAGCAGTTTGTGATCTTGTTGTCACTGGAGCTGTTATGTGTTTCAAATAACTATCTCTATTTGAGTTATCATCATGTTTGTCATTTCTTAGACCTTGTATCTTAATATGTGTGTTAGGATCTATATCATTCCCTAAAATCAAATCTGCAACGCAATTTGTAAATACAAGTACTTCTATTTTTCCTTGATAGAAAGGTGTAACAACATCTACTATTGCTGTGGGTTGCGTAATAGTTTGACCATTTATTAGTGTACACTCTACCTTTTCATTAGTCATTTGTGAATGTAAAACTTTACTAGCAGAAGCTGCTGACATAGAACAACCTGTGTCTCTCATGACTGAACATTCTATATTATTAATTAGACCCTTGAATAATGGAATATTGCTTTCATCACCTGATAATGATGAGCTCAAGTGTGCTTTTGTATTATTATTTCTAGGACCGAACTGCTGTCTAACCTGATTTAGTGTTCGTGAATCCTGCTGTCTTGGCTTATAGAAATTAGGTTGAAACTGAGGCCGCTTGCTTCTTATTACTGGTTAGGTGTTCTAGGTCTATAGTTAAAATTTGACTGTGATACATTAAGTCTAGGCCTAAATGGTTGTCTGATGTTGCTATTTTGTTTTCTTCCAAAATTTGGGGCACTGGCATATCTAGTTCTGTCCTGCTCTCTATCCATAGTTCTACTTTGTCTTTCTTGAAATTTAGTTGACAAAGCACATAAGCTAGGTTTTTTGATAGTTTAGCATTAGGATGTGCTGTTTGAAACTGTTCAGCTAGACCTACAATATCACTAGTTGTTTTAGGGTTACAGCTCCTTCAAAAATGTGACAAGTTCAGCGCTACACGACTCATACATTTGTTCTTTTAAAACTAAATCAGCTAAGCCTTTATAGTCATCTTTCTTTACACCGGCACTCTCAAACCATCTATCTCGTCCTAACACTAGTCTATTCACATAATTACTAAAATCCTCTCCTTCTTTAGGGCAAGTCTTCCTAAAATCTCTCATGGAAACCTTCTTCTGTGTAATTGTATCTTTTAAATAAAGCATCTTTTAAAGCATTATATGATTTATCTTGTAAACTATGTAACACCTGCAAACATTCTCCCGTCAACAAAATTTGATAGTCCTATAAATTTCTCCTCTTCATTCCATCTATTCTGAGATGCTGTCAAATTCAAATCTAGATATATACGCTGGCAAATCATCATGCTCAGGGTTAAAGTTAGGTAGTTTAGGGATCCTTGTAAAATTATTGACCTTTCCCTGTTTAGTCTCCTCACCATTACTCTCATTTTTACTGCCTTTCATTTTCAATTCTAATTCTTTTAGTTTTATCTCATGTTCTCTTTCCTTTTCTCTAGCCTGTAATTCTCTTTCCTTTTCTCTAGCCTGTAATTCTCTTTCTCTTAGATCTAGTTCTCTCTTTTTCATTCTCTCCTCTCTTTCATCTTTTTCGCTAGATCTATTTAGTTCATCTTCATACAACTGTATCTGTTTATCAACAAAGTTGCTGTAAGTCTTGACCTTCATAATTAAGATCCTCAGCTAATTGTTTTATAGCAGCTAGATCCATGATTATGTTTTATATTTTATCTTTTTATTTGCGTAATTTCAATGTTATATTATATTCTCGTTCTTAGACTGAGTATTAATTATATTTCATGTGGATATATGAATATTAAAAGAGATATACAATTGTTGCAAAACAGTCTTTCTTCTTCGACTATTAGCAACTCGATTATCGTTTCAATGTCATAGAATTTACTTCAACTGTATGGAAATTATAACCATGTAAGCAATAACTATTCCAAAAAATTACAACGAAATGACAACAAAGACAGTACAATAAATTTAGAAAGTTAAATTATTTTTCCAGAGGACTATTTGGGTTTTAAGCTAGCTACGAGCTATAGGCCAGTTTATAGTCTTAGAATGTAATAAAAACAAAATTTTGCTCTTTACATTAACATTATGTGTTCATCATAGTCACTTTTCAATATTATTTCTCTTTTCTTGTGGAATTAGTATTCCTGTATTATTTCCCCTTTTTTTTAATTTCAACTCAAGCAGGTCAAATCTATATATAGCGTAGTGTCTCCTTAGTAAATTAATTCAACATCTCACCTCAACATAACAGAAGGTTATCTATATTTTACTTGATTAGTGCTCACCAACTCTAAAGATCAAATGCAAAATTCCAAATTTCGCTCTATGACTGGTAAGTTACACTTGCTTTTATGTCTTAATAAACCTCGGGGTACTTTGAGGCTAAACACAAAAATAACCAGACACAAGTTTACGAAATGCTTATGAATTATATCATTAAAATCGACTTCTTAGCTCTTTTAAAGCATATGTCAATTTCCGGCGATCTACAGTACTAATGTTCTATCTGTACGTATGCACTCAAAATTAATCAAGTCACACGCAAGACAGATACTGAGTCAATTAGGAAATTTCTTAGACACACGATATAAAAGTCACCAAATTCTAATTGATCATTATTGTTTACGTTATATATCTGTTTTTTTCTCCACAAATACTTTATTTCATACAAGGCTCCTCAATAGCTATGTTTTCGGTCTACAGGAGATACATTTATGTAGTGAGTTTAACTCACTTCTTTGATTCTTTATACATTTATTTATTTTACACTATATTTTGAGGTTTTCAATATTCTACTTTTACTTGTAGAATGTAATATTGGAGACGTGCACTGATCTCCAAATTGCTAATATTTTGTTTATCTTTTGTTTATTTGGTGAAATGACCTGTATATGTTCACTTTAGCGTTTGTTAGTCCTTTGACTTTCTCACCAACATTTTTATTCTCAGTTTACCGTGTTCATATTGTGCTTTCAAAGACACGTATTCTTTTATTAATATTTGTATAATAGTGTTTATATTGACACTTATTTTTATTAGTGACTATGGTATAATTAATTCTAGAGTTAGATCTAGACGTGTGTACTCTAAGGCAGAAAATAGGTTTTACTCACAATAAAATTATGAAGAATGTATTGTAAAAAACGCTACAAGACCAATTTACTAACGAAACAAGACTAAGGGTGGGAACTCACTATAACGGCCTAATTACATACTATAAATTTATGGGTGGGGATAAAATATATGTAAAAATACAGCTAACTAGAATACACTTAGACAGATAGTAAATCACGTGAGAAAAACATCAATCATAACCTTTCACACTCTCGTAATATCTTACAGAACCACGCGACAATCTAAACACGAAAATTTTGTGAAATGAATAAGATACAACCTACAGAACTATATTATCTCTAAAATTAATAAAGGTCTTAGAAAATTTTCGGAATGTATTACCACTTATCAAATAATATAACGATCGGGGTGTATTTAATTCTAGATTAAACTATATTTAAGGGGGTCAATTAACAATCTAGAGAAAATATTTGGATAGTTATATTTAAAAAAACTCGGAAAAACTCTGCTGACAAAAGAGACAATACCCGCGCCACCTCTCCGATATAGATACAATTATAACACAATAAGAAATGTGAGCATGTAACTGTCTCAGATAAAACACTAGATTATTTATTTTTATAAAAGGTTTGTCGTCTCTCCGGGTAATGTGACAGGGAAAAAAAATCACTTAGCTTTTGTTTCGTTACTCTTCATCCGGAGTCAACACGCCGACGAACTCCCCCGCAATACACCTGTCTCAACACTGTGGCCGTCCCAGTGGATGCACCGCCCAGTGCGATGATGAAATCGACTCGTGGAGATAAAAATAGTATGATATTAGTATATAATATATGTATTGCATATAATGAGAATTAAAATCGAGGAGAGGAAAAATCTTTTTTAAAAGAGAATGGCAAAACTGATATAGAATTACCGTTATATAATTACAATATAGTCAATTGCCCCTAAAGTGTTCCCAATAGTGTCCCCTCCATGTAAAATATATCCCCCGTGCTAAAGTATCTTCTATCTTCTATCTATACATGTCCCCTCCATGTAAATGATTAAACTCCCTCTCTAATGTACTCACTATATTATAATTAATTAGGGATATAATTTTTTTACTAATTTATAAAATTTGATTATTATTCCTTGCAAAGGACTCAAATTCTATAAAACAATTTATTAGTACTTAAGATAAATTAATTACAATCCATAATAAATTTTCTTTTAACTATGTTACAAACATATATATATATATATATATATATATATATATATATATATATATATATATAGACTTATGTGACAAAATAAAAACCCAACAATATTTTAAATTTCCAATATTTATTCTAATGAATTCCCCCCTTATACATAATACAAAAACAAAACAATAATCTTAATAAACTAAATAAATATATCTATAAAACAAAATTATAAATTAAACCTACGCTATTTAATTCTTATGTATATTTTATCTTATTATTACAATTTTTCTTTTTGTACATTCCATTTCTTGCTTCCATCACCAGATCTTGTTTACACACCAGTCCTTGTTTGCAAACACACACCAGTTCTTGTTTGTCAACACACACCAGTCCTTGTTTTAATAGTCCCTTTTCTTGACTTCGCTTTCTTTTATAACAAAATTGTCTTTTCAGAATATAATAGTTTCTTTTCTTATATATCAGTTCATGAGTTCCGTTTTCTTTATGACATATCAGAATAAGTATAAACTTTTTTTCGTCACCCAGGACACAATTTCTTTCTTTTCGTTTATTGACGCAGCAACAAACTGCCCTTTCACTTTTGTCAATAATAATTTCATATGTTGAAACTTAGGAGATTTGATAATATTTTGTTAATTTTTTGTTTCTTTTTAGTTTCTTCTGTTCGGGGCTAAATTTTTATTACAATTTTTCCTGCAACAGAATAGGAAAACAGTTTTTAATTTAGCATCAGCTATTCAATCGTTCTATATCAACAACAATCAACAATATCATGATTTACTAGACATAACAAAGAAAAACTTCTGATAGGGAATTAATTATTTCTTCAAATCTCTAAATTCTTTATTATTTTACTATTTATGTTAATATTAATTAAAATCAAAATCTTGATCCAGATCTTATAATTTCTCACCTCTCCCGATTTAGTTTTACAGATGTAAAATCTCCTGTCTTTCTCAACAAAAAAATGCTATGTGCAAAGAGGGCGAACCCTCGTGTTCGTCGTCTTTTATAGTTCCAAGGCTAAATCTAAGGCCAAGGCTAAGGCACATACATTCTCGCTTTTCATTCCCCCACTGCTTATGAACTTCACTCACAAAAACCCTGGCTATCCTATAATAAAGTATGAAAGAGACTATATTTTACTCGTTTTAATAGACCATTAGATATTTTACATGATAATTATATATTGTTCCGAGAAATAAAAAACACATAGGTTTTACTCAGTTTGTTGAGGTTATACTCATTTTCTTGTGTTAAATACGTATCTCTTGTATCATACAACAACACCATGATACTCCTGACAGATGCCAGTCTTGACGTAATAGAAGCTCACGATCACCGCATTATAGTTCAGTCTTTCTGCGTAAGATTCACTCGTGTCATATCTGGTGTCGACTGTTTCCGCATACTCTCCTCTTGCTGAATTTTGGGTTTCCATGCCTCATACGGCTGCCGTCCCCACTCTCTTGGGTGGAATAGCCTAACTGCTGGCCTAACTGCTGAGCTCCATACGGCTGCCGTCCCCACTCTCTTGGGTGGAATAGCCTAACTGCTGAGCTCCATACGGCTGCCGTCCCCACTCTCTTGGGTGGAATAGCCTAACTGCTGAGCTCCATACGGCTGCCGTCCCCACTCTCTTGGGTGGAATAGCCTAACTGCTGAGCCCCATACGGCTGCCGTCCCCACTCTCTTGGGTGGAATAGCCTAACTGCTGTGCTCCATACGGCTGCCGTCCCCACTCTCTTGGGTGGAATAGCCTAACTGCTGAGCTCCATACGGCTGCCGTCCCCACTCTCTTGGGTGGAATAGCCTAACTGCTACAGCCTTTGCTCCTGGCTGCCGTCCCCACTCTCTTGGGTGGAATAGCCTAACTGCTGTTCAGCCTCAGCTTTAGACAGTTCTTCCTTATGTGAGTCAACTCTACACATTGATATCATCTTTTACACAATGACCCATTACAGATACAATGTAATGCTCGACCTGATATGGTGGAAAAAGTGCTCTTCAATGCAAAACTAAAAAAAAAAAATGCAACCGCTCAGACAATATTACAGAGAAAAAAATTTAAGGCCCCCTATTTTCAATAAAATTATTGGTGACCCTTGATTGCTAAACCTCATAATCATTCTAAATTTAGTCACAATCTGTATAAACGCATGCACGACAAATTAAGGGAGGCAAGTTAATAAAATAGAGCAATGATAAATCACTACCACTTTCCTGTACAAAGCGGCATGTTTTATATGACGCTTTTGTCTTTACACAATTTTCGTTAAATAAACTCTACAGTTGAGACGTGTCTCTACGGCTGGTTCGGTCCCAACTGCCAGTACCTGTGTCACTGTACTGGGTCTGCTCCATGTGATAAAGTCGATGGTTCTTGTAGCTCAGGCTGTCACCAGGACTGGTTTGGACCTGCCTGTCAATATGGAGAGACTTTAACTGGATTTTTGAGGTCTCTTTTTGTTTTGCCCTTCCAATAAAAAAAAGGAATGACAACGTTTTTTAGCCAGTAAAAAACACATTTACACCAATCTCTTATTTTTCTAAGGATTCTGTGAAAAAGGGAAAAAAAAAAAAACAAGCACAAAAACTGAGTAATTGGAATTTTTAAACTTAAGGAACATCCATTGGAAAAAAAGATAATAATTAATAGGAGAAAATAAATTAAATATTCTGCTTTTTTATTTCCTTAGCGTGGAAGGAAAATCCGCTTTTTACTGAACTAACAACTTTTGAAAGTGCAAAAAACATTCAAAAGATTGAATTGGTGTTTAATACGCGAAACTTCTTTTGAGGAAATCTATTCGCGATGTATCCAACTTCTATTGTCCGCTTAGTTCGCGACATCTAGAATAATAATAATAACTAATACACAGGTTTGTCTGTAAAGTTTCACCTTGTGTCAAAAGAGAAACACAAAGATCTAGAACTTTAAGATTCATATGAATACAAACATTGAAGAAGATAACTGCGCGCTCTTGTTAATATTTGACGACAATAAGCAATGGAAAATCTTCATGGCGATTACAAATCCAGCAGTATTACCATGCATTTTTTTCAAAACAACACGACAATATTTGTCGTAAAGTTGCAAGCATACATGCGTCAGCCGGTTTTATATTGTTCATTTTTAGTAATAATCTCAGCATTAATATGAAATGCTCATGTTTCTTCATGGGAGTAGCTGTGATGTTACAAATAACTTTGCGTCTAGTTCTATTGTATAAATGATATTTTTGTTCGAAATTCCAGCGTCGGTGAGAGGAACAGCCTTGTCCGGTGAGGGCTGGCCTCTGGACAACGATGATACAACCTACAACACAAGGATGTCCCGGTCTGTCACGGTCACACTGGACACGCCCATCCCTCTCACCTACTCAGAGTTGTGCTCAGGGATGCAGGTATCAGGTCTTGTCGTCGATTAAAACATTCAAGGGAGGGCAAGATTGACTGGGCACTAGGCGGGAACATAACAGGTTTTAGAGGGCTGTATCTAAACAGGAACTTCAGAGATCACTGCACAATAATACCAAAACCTGCCATCATTAAAGACATGTGGACAAGAAAAGAAAAAATCAGATCCATGCATAAAAGAATATAAACTTCAGTTTATTTGTGGCCATCTTTATTCTACAGCACTGTAGTTATCAACATAAAAGGAAAAGAAAAAAAAAGCCCAATCAATTTAGAAATGATTTTCTAGCTTCATTTTCTATTAGAAAGGAAAAGCATACAAGCCATTTTTTGTGATACTAAGTCTTGTTATAAGAATAGAGAGCGTACGAGTACGCTGGGTAAGAGGGAGAGTGGGATAAAAGAATATTGTAGAGGTATGCGTCCACGGTTAAATGGTAAGAGGGAGAGTGGGATAAAAGAATATTGTAGAGGTATGCGTCCACGGTTAAATGGTAAGAGGGAGAGTGGGATAAAAGAATATTGTAGAGGTATGCGTCCACGGTTAAAGAGACTTAAAGTACTAACTAATTGATGGACAAATATGGAGCAAATATATAATTGATAACCAAAGTCGTTCATTAAATTTAGAAGAGATAGAAACAGCCGATAAAGAAATTGGTATTAATTAAAAAATGACAATATCCAGCTATTTGAAAGGGCTATAGAACCCAGGCTTTAAACATGTAGTCTTGATATAATGTCAGCTTAGACCTATGCCTTATATAACTGCACACGTTATAACGCGTCTCGTATTGAACGAAAACAAAATAAAATTCGATTTACATTGGCACACACATAAAGATGCATTCAGTGTCGAAAAAGAAATAAAATGTTAACTGGCGTTTTATTCATTTAAACAGGGCAATAGATAGAATTAAAGATATTAATTAAAGACAGACGTATGGTTATATCTTCAAAATTATATTAGAGATTACAAGAAGGGAAGCTTTTCGTGTTATCTAATACATTTGTTTTTTCACTGTTTTGCTCCAGTTTTGTTCTTCATTTGACGTGTAAATGTTACCGGCTGGTGTTCACTGAGCACAGCCACTGCTCGCCGCTTTTATCGCCCTGAACTTTCCTGAAAATCCGCAAGTCACCGCAGGCAGATCCAGACGAGCTATCTAGGGCACGAATCAACAGCTCCTCTCTCCAGACTAGCTGTTCAGAGATCTCCACAGCCAAGGTGGACGCTGAGAAACTGGACATCTACTGCCCAACATCAGACGTGGTGCTCGCTGTGACGCTAGAAGGAGCGGCTGTCCAGGGACTGAGTTCTCTATATATCAAAGCAGGTACCTTTAACCTGAGTAGATTAGCTTGGCTTAGGCTGTAGATATTTCTTATATAGTACAGGAACATATTAGCTTGACTTGCGCTGTACATACTCCTTATATAGTACGTACCAAATTAGCTGGCTTGTGCTGTAGATATTCAATATATAGTACACAACAGTATTAATTTAGTTTGGGCTGTAGCTGTAGATATTCATTAAATAGTACAAGATCATATTAAGTACATTTGGCTGTAGATATTCGTTTTATAGTACAGGACAATATTATGTGACTTAGGTATTAGATATTCATTACACAGTTCAGGACCATTATTAGTTTTTCTGTAGCTGTATATATTCATTATATAGTACAGGACTATAATATTAGTTTGGCTTGGGCTGTAGCTGCAGACATTAATTATAAAGCACAGGACCATATTAACTGGCTGAAACGGTAGGTATTCATTATATAGTACAGGACCATATTAACTGACTGTATTTGTAGATTTTAATTATATAGTACAGGACCATATTAACTGGCATTTGTTGTAAATATTCATTAGATAGTATAGACCCATGTTAGTTTGGCTTGGGCTGTAGATATTCATTATATAGTACACGACCATTTTAGATTCACTTGGGCTGTAACTGTAGATATTCATTATATAGCACAGGACCATATTAGTTTGGCTGTAGCTGTAGATATTTATTATATAGTACAGGACCATATTCGTTTGGCTTGGGTTGTAGATATTCATTTGAAAGTACAAGACCATACTAGTTTCGCTTGGGCTGTAGATGTAGATATTCATCATATAGTGCAGGACCATATTAGCTGGCTTGGACTGTAGATATTCATTTGAAAGTAAAGTAACATATTAGCTGGCTTGGACTGTAGATATTCATGATATTGTACAGGATCATATTAACTGGTTGTAGCTGTAGATATTTATTTTACAGTAGAGGACTAAATTTGGTGGTTTGGGCTGTAGATGTTTTTTTAATAGTACCTGACTTAATGACCATATTGAGTAACTTGGGCTGTAGCTTTAGATATTCTATAGTAAGTACAGGACCATAATTCCGGATAAAAATGCAACAGCATGATGCTCTAAGCCAAGTTTGACAAGAGCTAGAAGGAAGAAGAATAGCACCAAAATGTATCGACTTTCAACAGAATAACGCTCTCAGCCAAGTGAGACAAGATCTACAGAGGAGAAGAATAGCACCAAACTGTACCGACTTTCAACAGCATGATGCTCTCAGCCAAGTGAGACAAGATCTACAGAGGAGAAGAATAGCACCAAACTGTACCGACTTTCAACAGAATAACGCTCTCGGCCAAGTGAGACAAGATCTACAGAGGAGAAGAATAGCACCAAAATGTATCGACTTTCAACAGAATAACGCTCTCAGCCAAGTGAGGCAAGATCTACAGAGGAGAAGAATAGCACCAAACTGTACCGACTTTCAACAGAATAACGCTCTCAGCCAAGTGAGACAAGATCTACAGAGGAGAAGAATAGCACCAAACTGTACCGACTTTCAACAGCATGATGCTCTCAGCCAAGTGAGGCAAGATCTACAGAGGAGAAGAATAGCACCAAACTGTACCGACTTTCAACAGCATGATGCTCTCAGCCAAGTGAGACAAGATCTACAGAGGAGAAGAATAGCACCAAACTGTACCGACTTTCAACAGAATAACACTCTCAGGCAAGTGAGACAAGATTTACAGAGGAGAAGAATAGCACCAAACTGTACCGACTTTCAACAGAATAACGCTCTCAATCAAGTGAGACAAGATCTACAGAGGAGAAGAATAGCACCAAACTGTACCGACTTTCAACAGCATGATGCTCTCAGCCAAGTGAGACAAGATCTACAGAGGAGAAGAATAGCACCAAACTGTACCGACTTTCAACAGAATAACGCTCTCAGCCAAGTGAGACAAGATCTACAGAGGAGAAGAAAGCACCAAACTGTACCGACTTTCAACAGAATAACGCTCTCAGCCAAGTGAGACAAGATCTACAGAGGAGAAGAATAGCACCAAACTGTACCGACTTTCAACAGAATAACGCTCTCAGCCAAGTGAGACAAGATCTACAGAGGAGAAGAAAGCACCAAACTGTACCGACTTTCAACAGCATAATGCTCTCAGCCAAGTGAGACAAGATCTACAGGGAGAAAGAATAGCACCAAACTGTACCGACTTTCAACAGAATAACGCTCTCAGCCAAGTGAGACAAGATCTACAGAGGAGAAGAAAGCACCAAACTGTACCGACTTTCAACAGCATGATGCTCTCAGCCAAGTGAGACAAGATCTACAGAGGAGAGGAATAGCACCAAACTGTAACGACTTTCAACAGAATAACGCTCTCAGCCAAGTGAGACAAGATCTACAGAGGAGAAGAATAGCACCAAACTGTACCGACTTTCAACAGAATAACGCTCTCAGCCAAGTGAGACAAGATCTACAGAGGAGAAGAATAGCACCAAACTGTACCGACTTTCAACAGAATAACGCTCTCAGCCAAGTGAGGCAAGATCTACAGAGGAGAAGAATAGCACCAAACTGTACCGACTTTCAACAGCATGATGCTCTCAGCCAAGTGAGACAAGATCTACAGAGGAGAAGAATAGCACCAAACTGTACCGACTTTCAACAGCATGATGCTCTCAGCCAAGTGAGACAAGATCTACAGAGGAGAAGAATAGTACCAAACTGTACCGACTTTCAACAGAATAACACTCTCAGCCAAGTGAGGCAAGATCTACAGAGGAGAAGAAAGCACCAAACTGTACCGACTTTCAACAGCATGATGCTCTCAGCCAAGTGAGACAAGATCTACAGAGGAGAAGAATAGCACCAAACTGTACCGACTTTCAACAGAATAACGCTCTCAACCAAGTGAGACAAGATCTACAGAGGAGAAGAATAGCACCAAACTGTACCGACTTTCAACAGAATAATGCTCTCAAGGAAGTGAGACAAGATCTACAGAGGAGAAGAATAGCACCAAACTGTACCGACTTTCAACAGAATAATGCTCTCAAGGAAGTGAGACAAGATCTACAGAGGAGAAGAATAGCACCAAACTGTACCGACTTTCAACAGAATAACGCTCTCAGCCAAGTGAGACAAGATCTACAGAGGAGAAGAATAGCACCAAACTGTACCGACTTTCAACAGCATGATGCTCTCAGCCAAGTGAGACAAGATCTACAGAGGAGAAGAATAGCACCAAACTGTACCGACTTTCAACAGCATGATGCTCTCAACCAAGTGAGACAAGATCTACAGAGGAGAAGAATAGCACCAAACTGTACCGACTTTCAACAGCATGACGCTCTCAACCAAGTGAGACAAGATCTACAGAGGAGAAGAATAGCACCAAACTGTACCGACTTTCAACAGCATGACGCTCTCAGCCAAGTGAGACAAGATCTACAGAGGAGAAGAATAGCACCAAACTGTACCGACTTTCAACGGAATAACGCTCTCAACCAAGTGAGACAAGATCTACAGAGGAGAAGAATAGCACCAAACTGTACCGACTTTCAACAGAATAACGCTCTCAACCAAGTGAGACAAGATCTACAGAGGAGAAGAATAGCACCAAACTGTACCGACTTTCAACAGAATAACGCTCTCAGCCAAGTGTGACAAGATCTACAGAGGAGAAGAATAGCACCAAACTGTACCGACTTTCAACAGAATAACGCTCTCAACCAAGTGAGACAAGATCTACAGAGGAGAAGAATAGCACCAAACTGTATCGACTTTCAACAGAATAACGCTTTCAGGGAAGTGAGACAAGATCTACAGAGGAGAAGAATAGCACCAAACTGTACCGACTTTCAACAGCATGACGCTCTCAGCCAAGTGTGACAAGATCTACAGAGGAGAAGAATAGCACCAAACTGTACCGACTTTCAACAGCATGACGCTCTCAGCCAAGTGTGACAAGATCTACAGAGGAGAAGAATAGCACCAAACTGTACCGACTTTCAACAGAATAACGCTCTCCGGCAAGTGAGACAAGATCTACAGAGGAGGAGAAAAGAGAATAGCACCAAACTGTACCGACTTTCAACAGCATGACGCTCTCAGCCAAGTGTGACAAGATCTACAGAGGAGAAGAATAGCACCAAACTGTACCGACTTTCAACAGCATGATGCTCTCAGCCAAGTGAGACAAGATCTACAGAGGAGAAGAATAGCACCAAACTGTATCGACTTTCAACAGCATGATGCTCTCAGCCAAGTGTGACAAGATCTACAGAGGAGAAGAATAACACCAAACTGTATCGACTTTCAACAGCATGATACTCTCAGCCAAGTGAGACAAGATCTACAGAGGAGAAGAATAGCACCAAACTGTAACGACTTTCAACAGAATAACGCTCTCAGGGAAGTGTGACAAGATCTACAGAGGAGAAGAATAGCACCAAACTGTATCGACTTTCAACAGAATAACGCTCTCAACCAAGTCTGACAAGATCTACAGAGGAGAAGAAAGCACCAAACTGTACCGACTTTCAACAGAATAACGCTTTCAGCCAAGTGAGACAAGATCTACAGAGGAGAAGAATAGCACCAAACTGTACCGACTTTCAACAGAATAACGCTTTCAGCCAAGTGAGACAAGATCTACAGAGGAGAAGAATAGCACCAAACTGAAGCGAGATACAACTGATCTCTGTCAAAGACTGACTTACCTCTAGATTAGATGTGCTGTTTTTTCTGCCAAGTTACTTGGCCGAGTTCTCCGTCAGGGTTTTTGAATGTTTTCACTGTCTCTCATTGTGAGCCTTTTTAATTTTTCACCACTCACGTCACTCGTTTATCATGTTCACCAAAACGCCTCATAATTTATGATAGTTTGGGCTTTATACACATATGGTTGTATCATAATAATAATAATGACTTAAGAAGCTTAAATTTCAAACCTCTAATTTGCTTATCATCCTTAGATATGTTGACATCCGCTAAGCTCATCATGGAAAAACACAGCTAATCGTAAATGTTCTAGTTTTAACACACTGAAAATGATAGATGTAAAATCGTTTAAAGAAACAGTAGATACTACTTTAAAATACTTTCTTAAAATATTTTTTTATGAATTCCTTGTCAATTGATATCCTTTTATAATATGTTTAACAATGAAAACATCAGAAACTAAAGATCTCAACAAAATCTCCCAACTTCCAATTATAATCACTTTTCAAAAGTCTTAACTAATAGTAAATAATAATAATACATTTTTGACTTAATTATATAGCAAATAAGTCATCCATAATTAATCAATCAAGTTCGACATGATGAAGCAGACATGGACATTAGTGTGAAATTGTAGAATCATAAGATCTAACATTATGAATCAGACATCGCGGATTTGTGAGTCAAAACAATCGACCAAATTAATAAAATAAACACCATTAGAGAACATGAAATCAAATAACATCTAGATAAGGGTTGAGAAAAACATTAGAATATTGTTATCTGTGCAGAAGTGATGGAGAGATTCTTGTTACATCCTAAGCCTAGAAATGTAAATATGCACATTACACTCACAGTGTGTCAGATTATTGTGTGCGGGCATCCACTCGTCTTGGACGTGACTCTGTGTCAATGATAACAACACAATACTGGGAAAGGGGCGAAATCCAGAACAGTTCGGGCATAGGCAGAAAAGGTACCAAAGTGCTACTCCACCTGGAGTCCGAGCTATCGGAAGCACGTGGTAGCCAAGACACTTCACAACTTTACAGCGTTCTAGCATATGTGGTTATCCTGGTTTTTGATATACCAGAATCTATACTGCTTGGAATCGGTGCTGCTAGTAAATGTAGATCAAACAGACTTGACTCTACACTTATTTCCTTAACAATTATGGGATATTATTTCTTTAGAGAAAAGCATTGAAATTTGAATAATAAACAAATGGCGATTTGCTAATAACAATATGATTTAATGTTTTTAAACGGAATTGCAACTTTTATACTTAGAAATAAGATTTTATCGTAAAATGAAGTTTTGAAAAACCCTCATCTTTATATGTAATAAGTGACATTTATCTTTTTTTTCTATGATCAGAGAATAAAGGGTCCCCACCTTACTTCAGCTTGGCCATTAACCACACAGGCAAGTCATAGAGATAGTAAAGTATGCTTGTCCAGTCTACAGATTAAGCCTTGAAACATAAAATGATCTGAGTTTCAAGGATCATAAATCTGTTTGGTATAGTCTCTCACCTCAAGAAAAAAAAGAACTTTCAAATATTTTCTTTCATTGAAAAACAAAGGTTCGATTAAACTAGAATGATATAAATATATGAAAAAAAAAACAACGAAATGAAATGAAAAAAAAATGAACGGAAGGATAGAAAAACAGCATGAAGAAAAAAGAAGCAGGAAAACTATGTTACCTACGCCCGTTAGACATTCTAAGTAAAGGAACAACTTAAAAATATCCAGAGAGGGAAAAACTTCATAAAAAAACCAGCACCATTTTATACAATGAAGAAAAAAACGTAAAAAACTTAAGGATTTTTTCAGGTCTGACCAAGAAACCAGAATCAAGAAAGTCACTCAGATCATTGCAGAAAGTGGAAAATATGGAAAAAATCTACAACACAGTCGTGTGTTTCCAGCTTCATAGAATTAAGAAACATTTGGAACGATAAAACACTGGCAATCCTATAATGTTGAAAAAAGAAACATTTGCAATCTGAAAACCCTGGCTATCCTATAATAAAGTATGAAAGAGACTATATTTTACTCGTTTTAATAGACCATTAGATATTTGAATACAAAGACTCAGATTTGAATCTATAATCTGCAAAGACAACCAAATGCATGTTACAGATAACATAATGCTTTCTTTAGAATTTTTACTTTAATAAGTAGGAAACTTTTGGCCTGTCATTTTTCATACTGATAAAAGAAATAACTCTTTTAAGGTATATCAATCATTTATGTTTACTGCATTAGATTAAACTCTCCCTTTTTATGGCCTACAGCATGATTATATTAACGCGGAGCAATTAAATTTATAATGCATCCGACGGACTCTAAAGATTGCGTATCTCAGAGTATTTTTTGTCTCTTATTTGTAGTTTGGGAGATTTCATATTAATACATCAAATGTTTTAACAGAATGAGTTAAAATCAATTCAATGCTTTACGATTTCTAATGAAATATGGCCTCTTGTGTCATTTTATACAAGCATTGCTTGCATATATTTCTATTCTTGGATATCACGAACTCACCTCTCCAACAATAGCAATTTTATTGTGTTGTTCTCACAAAACATTTTGCTTCTACAGAAGATAGGAAATGGTTATGTAGGGCCTCTGCTGTTCTATTCTCTCAGCCCTAGAGATACAATGAA
>JAWDGP010002145.1:20000-70757 GCA_033675545.1 Elysia crispata | reverse complement strand
GATTCACATTAACATTGCACAGGTGCGTTTTCTCATAAGAAGATCAGTTTCTCAAGTTTCTAACGTAAACTATTATGCCGCCAAAACCTCATGGATTACAGATTTACTTGTGAACCAGGTGGGGTTCAGAGGAATCATCTTCCCAGAACTGCTGTGTGACTGTGACATAGACACGTTCACACGTTAATGGCTTATGATAGCAATGATTTTCACCTGTATCAAATTTCTATATAAAAAAAACTTTGAGAGGTTTTTTTGTTTGAAATGATATTCTCTCTTCGTTACTTATCACAGGGATCTGTCTGGGTTGGCATACATTAAGGATGAGTAAAAGAATGGTCACTTTGCCATACCTTATTGACAGCAAACTTACGAAGCGATACGAGTTTAAAACAGTTCGTATAGATTTTGTAAAGTAAGAATATTATTAGAAAAGGATGTTGTTTCAGTCAGGCCACTGGTACATTTTTAGAAACTAGGTAGTATTTATTTTACCAAAGATATCAACGACATTCAGAGATACTTTCAGCCAGGCATATTTTGCTTCAAGCTGAGGAGATTAATGTTTGGCAAAACATGTTTGGAAGTGGACGCCATGCCTTCTTGCACTTTGAGCGATTCTGATTTTTGTCACTTCGTGCCCGATTGTAGTACTCATTCTTTTTAAGTTTCTATTTTTGTTTCTTTTTCTTTTTTAATTATTTCGCTAAGTTGAATAGAATTTCACATTGCAAGTATCGAACTAACCAGGTCATATATAATCATAAAGTTTATCCTGAAATATACGTAATGCAGTTTAGAATAAATTGGAGCCTTAAGAGACACGGTAAAACGAGAGCTTTTACAAAAAAAAAATTGTTTGTTTTTTTTTAAAGAAGGACTTTGCAAGAACATTTGAATTATAAAATTTTGGAATTAACAGGCAAATGTTCTGAAGAATTCGTAGAACTTTCAAGTGGGAGAAAGCGGAACATATTGAAAGCTTTATTGTTGCGTAAATCATAATTGGGGAAAAAATAAAAAAAAAAGATATATTGCAAGAAGCCTCCTTTGTCGCCAAAAGCTATTTCGCAACATAGCCTTTCCTTTACAGGCATCAGGGAACCGAAAGTTTTTTGGGGTTTTTTCTGTTTTGTTTTGTTTTAATATATTCCTAGATCCTATATCATAGTTTTTGGAAAGTTCGAATTTGGTTACAGTGACCTTAGTAACTACATAAACCTTTTTTTTTTTAAGAAAATTATATTTTGAATGCTTATGGTTTTTCAGGTTAAATTTTTTTTTTCTTTCAGTTTCATTGTTTCACCCCGACGTTTTTTGACTCACGGTTAATTTTTGTAAAGCCTCGTTCGCTCTACTAAAGAAAAGCCAAAAAAAATGAGCTAAAGATCTTTGGAAAGTAATTGGACGTTTATTAATACGGGCCTAAGACCAGTAAAAATAAAAGCTTAGGAACTTTGCGATATTTCGTAACACATTCCAAAAATGTGGACTTATGATCGTTAGGAAGGTATTTTTCGTTT
Source organism: Elysia crispata (assembly GCA_033675545.1). Taxonomy (NCBI): domain Eukaryota; kingdom Metazoa; phylum Mollusca; class Gastropoda; family Plakobranchidae; genus Elysia; species Elysia crispata. Next base: position 69,234 of record JAWDGP010002145.1, on the reverse strand, counting down.
ATTAATACTAGTAGTTCTCTGCCTTTGTTAGAGGCCATCATAAATTCTGTCTACACACACACACACACAGAGAGCATATATTTGTTTCATGGACATGTATTTGATTTATTCTATTACCGAATATCCAGTAGAGTAGAGTACGGAAGTACTTCATATAGAGTTTGTGAGAGTATTTAGCTCAGTGAGAAGGAAACTATGGCATTTTGCAGTAAAACATCGTGCTGTGACTAATCTGTTCTCATTGAGCCAATAGAGACGTAAGGCAGCTGATTTACGCGTCTTTGCGGTTGCCTCAGCGATATCTAGAATGTGTTTAGTGAGAGTCATCCACATAATTATTTATCTCCGTCTCGTGCAAATTAATCTTAGGTGTTTCAAATCATGGTTTTTTGTTGTTTTTTTTTTTTTTGTTTTTTTTTTTGGTTTGTTTGTTTGGTTTGGTTTTGGTTTTGGTTTTGGTTTTTGTTTTGTTGTTTTTTGTTTTTTTTTTGGGGGGTTTTTTTTTTTTTTGTGGCTCAAGTAGGGCTTGGCGCAATACTTTGTTTAGCAGTATTGGCAGATTTGTTCTAGAGCTTTTTCTGAAGTTTTTACTTGACTTTTACGTTGTTTTTGCCATGTCTAATGCGGTGTTTCACAATGTTTTATAGGGATAGAAAACCTTTGAATTATCGATGTAGCTTTCTATCTTTTTTTTTTTAATTCGGACTTTCGACAAGTGATTTTTTTTTCTGTACGATCTGATACCAAGGATCAACGCTCATCTCGGGTTTAAAAGTCAAACTCCATATAAGTTAGAACTGCTGAAGGAGGGAGCTTTACTGTAGTACTGATTCCTGCTAGCAATCACAAAATATATTCATTTCATGAACATTTACAGCTTCAATTTTCCCTATATTTTTTTTCAATGAATCCCTTTCAGACCATGGTCCTTTAATTTTTAATAATATTTGTAAGATTAGTCTTGTGGAAGAGAGAAATTTCCATAATGAACATTATTTGTAAATATTAAATGTTTTTTTTTTATATTTTGGATATTTCCTATCGCCGTTGCTTCATAAAAACTTTCTATTACCCTGTTTCAAATACATGGAGAAAAAGAATAATGAGAATACACTAGACAAACGGTGCTTTCAAAAGAAGTCGCAAGCACAATTTATTTCAGCTAATTTAATGAAATTGAAACTTAATAAAGAGCTGCGAGAACTTTAGTTTAAGTACCGTTTGTGCCAGCATTTTATCTCCAGGTTGCCTGTGATCAAAATAGCAAAAACAATGTCTAAAAATCTAGTTCATCTCTCTCTCTTTCTTTCTCTCTCTCTCACACACACAAGCTTCTCTCACTCCCTCCCCCTCTCTCTCTCCCTTTCTCTCTCTCTCTCTCTCTCTCTCTCTCTCTCTCTCTCTCTCTCTCTCTCTCTCTCTCTCTCTCTCTGTCTCTCTCTCTCTCTCTTCCTCCCTCTCTCTCTCTCTCTCTCTCTCTCTCTCTCTCTCACTCTCTATCTCTCTTCCTCCCTCTCTCTCACTCTCTCTCACTCTCTCTCTCTCTCCCTCTCTCTCACTCACTCTCTCTCTCTCCCTCTCTCTCTCTCTCTCCCTCTCCCCCTCTCTCTCACTCTCTCTCTCCCTCTCTCTCTCACTCTCCCTCCTCTCTCACTCTCTATCTCTCTCACTCTCTCTCTCTCTTCCTCCCTCTCTCTCACTCTCTCTCTCTCCCTCCGTCCTCTATCTCTCTCTCTCTCTCTCTCTCTTCCTCCGTCCTCTCTCTCTCTCTCACTCTCTCTCTTCCTCCGTCCTCTCCCTCTCTCTCTCACTCTCTCTCTCTTCCTCCCTCTCTCTCACTCTCTCTCTCTCTCCCTCTCTCTCACTCTCTCTCTCTCTCTTCCTCCCTCTCTCTCTCTCTCTCTCTCTCACTCTCTCTCTCTATCTCTAACTCTCTCTCTCTCTCTCTCTCTCTCTCTGCTTTCCATACACCCCTTTCCAATCTTTTTCCCCCATCTTTTTCTTGTAATCTCCTTTTCTCTGTCTACTTATTTTCTATCTCTTCATATCTCCCATTTCTGTTTCACTCGCTAAAATATTTGAATTATCGACATAAGTATCGGAGTTGTACCTAAATTTTAAAATCAAATCGGATTTTACCAGATCTGGTCTTAAAATATAAATGATATAAATATTCAAACAAGTTTCATTCGTACAAGCTTGAGACGCACAGCTCCTATTTTTTTTTTTTTTTACATTATTTTCATCATCATCATTATTATCCTTTATTTTCTTTCCCACTTGTGCGTGAAATAGTGCATGCATTCTGTAATGTAAACTTTTTGTCCACAGCCAGTCTCTTGAATTATGCTGGTCTGAAACCATGTTCGAACTCCATAAAGTGAACGAGTTTCGTACATTATTTCAAACTCAGGCATTTCTTTTGTTGGGATGTTCTCTAAGTTAATAATCTACTATTGTACATCTCGACACTATTCTCGTAGCCTTTTTTGATGTATTGGGTTTTGTTTTCTTATTCCGTATGTTATTATCTCCACGTTAACTTTAATTACTTACTAGGCGGGGCTTGTGTGGGTTTTCAGTAGAGTAATAAATCGCTGCAGGCAGAATGGAATTATTAAATCTAGATAATATTGTATTATTTGATTTTATCATGTGTTCACTCATTAGCACAAAGGGGATTTGAGGATATGGAGATGAAAAAAGTTTGAGCTCGATGAATGGAGATTTTCTAACTGGAAAGTGCTAAGATAAATTTTTTTCAATTAATTTATTTTTGTAGGAATAAAAATCCTGGCAAACAGAGAGCGAGACGACTGGGGCAAAGCGACCGCTTGCTCAATATTTCCAAATCACTGGCTTCTGAATCCGAGCTGAATTTTGGAGATATCTTCTTAAAGTCTTCATTTTTTTTTCAACCTCTTGCCTCCAACAGGCCTTTTGTACTTGATTTTTCGGGCGATTAGATTAACTTTTGTAGCAACACTTCTTCAACAATTGTTGTATTATGAATAAGTTTGCATTATTGTGTAGGTGAGTAAGCAGGTTGTAAGCTAACTGAATTGTAGCTTAGCGGTTCTGTTTGAGATTACAGTTTCACCCTTCTCTCTAACTAAAAAACTGTCTTGCCTATCGGCCTCTTTCACTTTTATATCTTTCTCCTTTTCCTTTTCTACATTCTTCCTGCTATTAAACTATCCATCTGGAAACCTACATATATATATATATGTCTCTATCTATCCATTTATTCATTTTTATACCCATATATTTCGCTCACTACCATTGTCTCCCTTCTGTCATTCTTCTTACCTCTTATCTCCCGATCTCCTCTTTTCCTTTCGCCCTCCATCGTTTCTTCCTTGCTTTTGTTTCTCCAGTCTACTCTCTCCCATTCCATCCTTCTCTCTTTCTGTCTCTCTTTATCGTTCTGTTTAACCCTATTTGTCTCTTTTCCTTCCTTTGCTCTCTTTCAGCCGCTGTCCTTCCCTGTGAGTTCCGTATTTTTCTTTGAACATTTCCCTTATAATATATAGAAAGTTTTTCACCCAATATTTACGCTTAGTTTTAGAACCAGGTAATCTACTAATTCGTCGTATTATCAGGCTCTTTCACGGCGTGTTACGAAACTCATTTCACGGTGTAATCGCTAAAAATGCCCGAAGCTCTCCTCCCATACCTAGATCTAGATCTCTCCTCATCCCAACATCAATTCCGCTTGTTGCCCTTTGTCGTCGTTGGGTTTTTACCCGATCTTGATGGAGATCCGAGGGCTGTAGCCGAGGGCCAGGGAGATCTGAATGGCGGAAAGCTCCCGGCCCGCAGTCAGCGCCAGTAAGCCTCAGTGATTTCTTACTTTTCTATTATCTCACTACAGCTTTTAATTAGCGAGGTACAGCTTCTTTTTATTGTTCATAAAAATCTTATGAAACATAGCTTAAAGCGGATCAAATTTGACTGGCAAGTTTGAAAACTGTAAAACTCCTAATAATACGACTTGATTACTGTTGGTCTTTCCGTAAAAAAAAACAAAAACCAGGCAGACATTTTTATAACTGCGGAATAAAATAAAAGAAACGAATCATATAATAGGAAAGACACATTAAATGATTGATATAATGAATTTGCTTAGGTTCGCAACAAGTCATATTGATTTTAATTGTTATTAACAACATTAAGAACAGTCCTATGTGCATAGACTCCATGTTGTGGTTCTGTTAGCTCATCATTACCAACTTATAGAAAATGATTGTCCTTCTCATCATAGTGTCAGCCATTCGATTATCTTTTTCTTTCCTTTCATGAATACTGGTTGGGTGTTAAGAGTTGATAATAATCTTAGTTTCCTCTTTCAACTTTCCTCTTTGTACAGTTCTAGCATAGTTTTTTTTGACTGGTGCGCATTTATCATAGAGCATCCTCACCCGTTTTCCAATGCAAATATTATAACTTATCACTGAGTTGCAGGTTGCAGCTGAAGAATGGTTTCGTTTTTTATTCAAAAGTTTGTTGGTTTGTTAGGATTTTTTTTTGTTACTTCAATTTGGAAATCCAAATAGTATAGCGGCTTAACGGTTTATTTTTCTTTTCTGTTCTCGGAATTCAAAATAGGAACACTTCATTTTTCTCCCCATCCCCTCCCATCTTTTTTTCCCATCCTTTGGATACAGAGCATTTTTTATGGCCAGCGCTAGATCCGGCTTTACGACTCCACTCCTAATCTAGCAATAAAGTCTGGATGATATGAACACTACCTCAATAATCAATCTCAGAGATACCAGTGTACCATAACATTTTTGTGAGATTTTTCTTTTGTACATTCGATCCATGAGAAACAGCCAATTTCGTGTTGTAATAAGGAGCTGATTCTGGGTTTATGTTGGCATTGATAAATCTGAGTTAACTAGAAGAAGGCACCCAAGCTTTAACTTGAGAATAAGGTAGCTGAGGCCGATCTTCATCATTCGTTGGAATACTATACTAAACTTTTTTTTTCAATATCAAAGGAAGAAATGAGGATTTGGGTCGAAAGATTGGAAAACTAAGTGGTTACTTCCAAGAAGGCCTAGCCATAAGCCCGCATCGTCGTTACGCAAACAAACCTCTGCTGCGGTAAAGCGAATCGGATTATTGGGTAAACGTAGCAGAGGATCGGCCAAGGTTATCAAGTCGCGGAAAAAAATCGCGCTTCGATGCCATCTTCGTTCCTTGAATGAGTGGGAGAAATTGCAAATTGCTCCTGAAAGTTTCTTCGAAATGGTGAAGGAGATTCAAAGATGCCAATCTAAGAAACCATCTTTTATGAACGTTTGATTTTAAGAATCATGATGTATTGCTAAATAAGTTAAAAGTTTACTGTAAACGTGCCAACATTGTAATCGTTACATAATTATAGCGGACTCGTAAAACAGAGGCTATGACGATAATGACTGATATAGATTCATCGTACAGGGAAGTGTTCCCCCAATGTATGAAAGCTGTTATCTTATGTTTAGGTGTTGGTGGTTTCAAAGAGAAAACGGGAAATTGACCCCGCTGACTTGTGTAGGACGGTACTGTTCATAAAAAAAGGATCTTACCCATCTTTTCACCCCAGCCTCCGTCAGACAATCAGAACTAAATCGATAAGGCCCAACTCCTTAAGCAGCTGCGTTGGTCTCGAGATGTTGATGAATGGTCCTTACAGTAATAAGAGTGCCTATTCTTCCCGGTGACCGGACACTCCTGAGGAAAATATTAAGTAATAAAAAAGGATAGTGATAAAAGATTTACACGTTTAAAGATAAGCAGCAAAAAGGGAACGAAGAGGATGGAGGCAGAAGGTAAAGAAAAGAGGGATAAAAAAGGGAGAAGTAGTAGTAGTAGTAGTAGTAGTAGTAGTAGTAGTAGTAGTAGTAGTAGTAGTAGTAGTAGTAGTAGTAGTAGTAGTAGTAGTAGTAGTAGTAGTAGTAGTAGTAGTAGTAGTAGTAGTAGTAGTAGTAGTAGTAGTAGTAGTAGTAGTAGCAGTAGCAGTAGCAGTAGCAGTAGCAGTAGTAGTAGTAGTAGCAGTAGTAGTAGTAGTAGTAGTAGTAGCAGTAGCAGTAGCAGTAGTAGTAGTAGTAGTAGTAGTAGTAGTAGTAGTAGTAGTAGTAGTAGTAGTAGTAGTAGTAGTAGTAGTAGAAGAAGCAGCAGCACTAGTAATTGTATAAGTAGCAACAGTAGTAGTAGTAGTAGTAGTAGCAGCAGCAGCAGCAGCAGCAGTAGTAGTAGTAGTAGTAGTAGTAGTAGTAGTAGTAGTAGTAGTAGTAGTAAGAGAAGAAGGAATACACAATGGTGAAGGAGATAATACATGTATAACCGTAACAACCGACATACATAGTTTGAATGGAGGAAGTTAAATAGCTAAAACTGCTAAATAATAATTCAAATTGGAGAAAAATAGTACATGTATATCTAGTTTATGAAAAGAGGAAATAAAATCTCGGAACTTTCTGCCTCTCCCTTTTCTTGTTCTTCTTCTTCTTCTTCTTCTTCTTCTTCTTCTTCTTCTTCTTCTTCTTCTTCTTCTTCTTCTTCTTCTTCTTCTTCTTCTTCTTCTTCTTCTTCTTCTTCTTCTTCTTCTTCTTCTTCTTCTTCTTTTTCTTCTTCTTCTTCTTCTTCTTCTTCTTCTTCTTCTTCTTCTTCTTCTTCTTCTTCTTCTTCTTCTTCTTCTTCTTCTTCTTCTTCTTCTTTTTCTTCTCAACTATATCTCTCAATAGATTTATATTTCTATCTCTCTTCCCCATGTTTTGTCTCTCTTCTGTTTTTCTTTTCCCTCGCTTTCCTTCACGTTTCTTCAAGTTATCTTCTCCTCCTGTTTTTCTTTCTTTTCGTAGTCCTTCCGCCCACTCTCTTACTTTCTCTCTTTATCTCTCATATTCGTATCCGTATCCCTCCTTCGTGTCACAGTGTCTTGGTTTACAATTCATAATTTACTATATTTAGTTGGACTCTTTCTCAATGTACTAGAATGCTTCCACCATAGAGTTCGATTAACACAAACTGAAAGGCTAAAGTTAAAGGAATTAAAATGAACCGTGGAACAAAGATAATCGTTTACTTTTTTCCCCCCTTCGCTTGTCTCTGTCTCTATCACAGCTTAGGCGCTCGGTCGCGGCGGGTGTGAAACTTTTATCTCCTTCTCGAAGAAATATGGAGTCTCAGTCGTAGTTTATGTACATCTATGTTTATAAAGAGCTTGCTTATCCTTCCACCGGCAAATGAGCATCGTTCTGAAAGTAGAGCTTTAAAACAGACGCATCGCCTGAGAAGGTTTAGAGTTGTGTTTCTTGATTGCTTGTAGATGACTTTTCTAGCCATGTATAAGGCCTTTCTATTTTGTTTTTTTGTTGTTTTTTTTTTTACGTTTTTTTCCTTCTTGGCATTGTTCACGCCTATTTTTTCCCCTTCTAAGTCGTGAACAAAAACTATCTTGGCATTAAAAACGTTTGAGTTGTTTTCCCTCTTCTCCTCCTTTCTCTTTTCTCCTCATGTTGTACTTGATGCTCTCTCCATCAAACTTGTTTTACAAGTTTTGATAGATTGACATCTATCTTGCATGGTACCGCTCACCACTTAGTGAGGTCATAAATCTTGAAACTGACGTCATCTTTTCACTTACCATCAGTTTGGTTTGCATTTTTCTGTTTATTGCACCCTGTCCGGTGGCTGACAGATTAATTTGGTTTTCTTTTTTTTTTTTTTAGGGTTATGCAGAACTGGAAGGGCTTTTTGTTTCTTCTCGGATTTTTGTTTCCAACATAGCCAACATTATCTTTACAAAAGCCTACTATTTCCGTTATGTAAAAATGGGAACCTTTTGTTTTAACATACAAAACCAAGAAGAAAAAAACTTTCTAATCAGATTGTTAGACCTTGAGAAAGTGGCTTTCAACTAGAATTATGTTCAGGTTCAAGAAGCCTTTGTAACATTATAGCCCTTGAATTTAAAAACAGCTGGCCCACAGTACTTTTTCTTTTAATGAACTTTAGTTGCAGTGTTACCTTCTGGGATTGAAGATTGCAGTTAGTGAATATTATTTATTATATTTAAAGATATTTTGTCTTTGATTTTATTTCTTTGGCTAAAATTTCTCAATTTGCTTTTGCCTTCTTGATTTTTCTAAAAAGCCACAGTCTCCTAGAATAAGATTTTACACATGTGCAAGTGAACTCCAGTAGTAACTTTTTAGCTTTTGAGAAATAAAGAAATTCTGTGAGCTAAACTCAGCCAAAGTAAGGACGCTAGTGCTAGTAACAAAAATCTAAAGAATTATGTTTTCAAATCTTTTTAAAGCGTTTTCATTGATACATTAAATGTTTAAATTAAAGAGTTTGAAGCTTTCAAAAAGGTTTCCAGTCATTCATGAAAAACGACTTTATTAAATAAGTGAAGTCGATTTGAATATTAAAACTCCAGCAGGTATTGTGGCACTTTTCTAGTTCTTGTGCAAAGTTTATCATTGAATGATTCCTATAGATCGCTCTGGCCTTCAAAAATCGTAAAGTTCATCAGTAATCCTATTTTTATCTTTCTCCTTCCTCTACCCTCAGATCAAAACAGATTTTGAGCAAACCCGCTTGGAGAATGTGGAGAACAAACAGCTGCTGCTGGTCGCTCAGCAGAAAGATGAGAGCTCTACCGCCATGATCGCTGAACTCACGCAGGTCAGTGGGGCTTGCAGACCACGTAGCTAGAGTGAGGACACACACGGTGCCATCTCGGAGGGAAATGAGTATTGACTGATCCAGTTTTAATCAACATCATTCAAATTGACGCCAGCTCCTTGAGAGAAGAAGGGAAAACGGAGGAAAAGTTGAGAGAAGGAAGAAGAGAAAGAAGAAGAAGCGGAGGTGGAAGAACAACAAGCTTATCAAGAACTGCATCAAGAACATCAAAACTGCAACATTGATAACAGCAATAAGAAGATGAATATAACTTAAACATTAAGTACTGTAGCAATATCATAATAATCATAGTTACTCTGCTTTAATGCCATAAATAGAATCAGAAAGAGGAGAAAAACAAAATAACGAGAGGGCTTGTATAATGTAAAATCGATGTGTAATTTTAGCATTAGCGCAAATGATTTCACTTGAAGTACACTATCTTGTAGTCGGCTAATTTTTTTTTTCCCATAAATTTGTTTTAATTGCAAAAACCATTGCTAGAGTCGAAAAAGGAATTTTTTTTAAATATGTTAACACTTTATTATTGTCAATAATAAACTACCGACTTACTCAAGGTAAGAGGAACTACGCTTGACCAAAAGATGAGAGCACTGAACTATGAAAGTAGTGTAAATAATTCAATACAGCTCATGGACTGGCTGGTTTTCAATGAGGAAGTTTTTGCGCCTCACGGTTAATCCAGTAGCACACCATGAAGATGTCATGGCCGCTCCAGGGGAAAGCATTTTCTTTTGACCGTTTCGTTCGATTGTACTCTTATTTATGATTTTATATTCAAAGAAGTATCATAGACAGGTTTGCCTTATTCTTTTCATACTCTTGTTTTTCGCATTTTGGTCTTTTATTATAAAATTCATGTTGTTATTTTCTACTGTCGTATTGAAATTTCTTTCCTCAAAATGTGAAAGTAGGAACAATAGTATAAAATGTTGAAAAGATGAAGCTTTAAAGATATTTACATGTTAGAAAAAAAAACTAAACAATTTAAGGCGAAAGAATGTTTATCAGCTGATCCCAGCCGCACGAGACATGTTGTTTACATTTTCCGCAGTTGGTGAAAGAACAGAAAGGGCGGATCGCGGAGCTGGTGAAGTGCAAGAATGAACAAGCGGCTACGCACAAGGTTTCAGCTGTTGTTTCTTTTTTATGTTTTTCTCTCGTTTTCTTCTCTTCCTTTATATCCTAATGCTTCTCTGTGTGTTTCTTTGTGAATTTTTATGTAGGCTTGGGAGTGGTTCATTAATAGAGGTCTAAAGGTGATAAGACTCAGGAAAGCTGAGATGTTAGTTAGGTTTATGCATTTGAGGAAGCTTACGTTAAAATATGAATTTTTTTTTTCACGTTGTCGAAAATTATTAGCAGTAAGATGTGATATGCTTCTGGTGACTTGCTGAAACGCAAATAAATATTTCTTTATGTTGTCCTTGGCATTGGAAATTGTGAGACACTGGAAATAAAAAACAAAGCAAAAAGGAATGGAATGATGAAGATGCCTGAACAATCTTGCTGGGTTTTTTTTTTATCCGTGACCTTCTAATTAATGATAATAACGATCATGATGACGATGTTGAGAGGTGAAATATGGCACATTTGGTAGAGCGTTAACATTATAGAAGGAGGTTCGACGATCGAAACCTGGCTTTGGCCGTGTAATACATGTATTCGGGTGGAAGGTTTCCTTTTCTGTTTAAGTCTCCTCGTGAAGCTGAGGGACGTATATCTACTTAAGCAATAACGCTGTTGAGGATGATGATAATGGTGATGTCGAGGTTGTTATTAGTGATGATCATAACGACATCGAGTCTTCAAAGTAGTGTGGCATCATGCTCTATGCTGTTTTTTTTTTTTGTGTGTGTATCTAGGAACGGACTCAAGCGCTAGAAGAATCGTTAGAAGAGAGCAGGAAGCAGGTGACTCAGGTGGAGCTGCTCAAACAGGTGGGTGTGGGTACCGCCATCTGCCTGTCCGGGTTTGGCACGGGACATCGCGTTTATTGAAAGTCAAATCAAGCAAAATTTTCAAGTTTCTGCTTAATTATGGCATGCTAATTTCTCAGCATTCCGTATCTCTTTCTTGTGTTAACGAAGTGTCTGAATTTTGACCTACTTGTAGAGCGTTTAATCCCTCTAGTGTTAAAATTCGAATAGAAAAAGACACTTTATCTACAGGAAGTAAAGTAGGAGATTTACTTTAAATCAATCGAGATCCAAGACAAGGACTGCTGTTTTGTATTGTCTAACGTTCCACACGGAAACAATTCTCGAAATGACAATGAGGCTTAACATCACAAAAGCGAGGTTCAGAAAGATGTAGCTTTTTAAGCTATTCATTATACACTAGAGTGAGGCTTTCTAGTCATTCCACTCATTAATTCCCAAATATATTAATGTATACATATGAAGGAAGCGATCACGAATGCACTTACTAGGTCTCTAGACAAAACAGATTTAAAATTGATAATTTCTATAAGTAAAAAGATGAAACTGAGCTTAGGACGAGGTATCTCATTACAAAGTTAGGAGTCAATTATTGTCTTTCTCTGCTGGTCTACACTTAAAGAGAGTTGGCTATTTTTCCTGCTGCTCTTCATTTAGAGAGAATTAGAAATGGTTATTTTCTCTACCCTGAAGCCGCTGGCTATTTCCTCAACTCATGCTATCTGCCAGGTAACCATTTTATACTAGATCAATTGAAATGAGAAATGTAATGAATTCGCAGGCTTTCCGAAGCAATCACTCATTGAGATGTGGTTCGTGTCAAGTGAAACCTCAAGGATGTAAAAATAGTAGGTTTAGAAGCACACAAAAGATGAAGGCGGATACAAAATCTTATGGCATGGGGCGCTAAGGAGTGAAAGCATACAAGTAGGGCAGAAGGTCTAAGGCGGTGTGACCATAACTTAGATTTTTACATCCTATCTCCTCTTTTTTATTCATTACCCTTACTCGGACAACCGGTCGCTTTGTCACCCTTGTTTGACTTGGGTTTTTTTTAAGGTTCGCAGTCTCCCAAATTCATATGTTTTTATTTACCTTCCTATTCTCAAACCCAAATGATTCTTTCGTCTAGTCCCTTACTAAAAGTCCACTTTTTTCTTCACTACTTTCAAAACAAATATCTTTTACGTTGTCACAAACAGAGCTATGAAGGAATGTGGAACGAATTGTGCGAGAGTCAGAAATGTTTACTATACTCTGCTTAAATATTTGGCCTGTAGTATGTGGGTTTCTGCGTGGCGCCGCGTCATTCAATAGTCCCCTGTGATCTTGTTTCCCATTTAATAGTCCCCTGTGATCTTGTTTCTCAACTCTTGTCTCAGGCAAAGTCGCGACTTCAGGCAACTGTCCAGGCCCAAGAGTCGGTGATCGAAGGGCTGAAGGCGGAGCGCAGACTGTGGGGCCAGGAGCTCGCTCAGCAAGGTGAGGTGCTGCTCGAGTGCTGCTGATGCTGCTGCTGGCGAAACTTTGTGGGTGGTGGCTGGTGTTGAAGTACCAGCGGATCTTACGGGTGGAAATGATTGTCGCTGCTTTTTGTTACTTACCAGTATGATGACATCAATGGTGACAAGGAAATAGTACAAAATAGCACCACCAGCGTTAATTTGGAGAGAAAAAGCAGCAGAAATAGTAGTAGTAGTAGTAGTAGTAGTAGTAGTGGTAGTAGTAGTAGTAGTAGTAGTAGTAGTAGTAGTAGTAGTAGCAGAAGTAGTAGTAGTAGTAGTAGTAGTAATAGTAGTAGCATCAGCAGCAGTATATATATATATATATATATATATATTGTATTAATACGGCACACACATATTTATATATAATATGAAGATAGGGAGAAACATGAAGACTCGAAGAATTAGGAAGGTTATACTTTTGCTCTTAAAAAATGATAATTATTTGACAGAAAGAAATGGATAAAAGAGGAAAGGAAAGAAGTAGTGAAAGGGTCTTGGATAGCACTAGCTGCAGCTATGTTGGGAGAACTAAATTAGTTTAAACAATCAGCAGTTGAAATATTTGTCATCAATGTCACTGTTAATGGCCAGAATATTCTCCAGATTTTCAAAGCCAAACGTTGAAAAATGTTACCGCCAAAGCCCTGGTCAGTTTTATATTTAGATCTAATTTTCTCCCTCTGCCCCAGGCGCGTCGTTGTCACAGGACCGAGGCCGGCTAGAGGCCAAGATAGAGACGCTACAGGCAGAGATCGCCACGCTCAAGAAACAACTTGAGGTGAGTTTACACGATTTGGACCTTGGTGTCCCGAAACAGGGAACAAAGTCGGGTGCACTTGTAGAAAGTTATTTTCATGCAATCCGCCTGAAAATGTTATGCATTTACTCCTGTCGCTTCTGTCCCCATTCCCGCCCACATCCACAATATACCTTCTTACCATGCCACTAATGTGAAGCTTAAGTGTCCGCCCGTAGGTTCGACCTCATCACTGTCGTTGGGTGAGTTCAGTGTCTCATCTCCCAGAACCGTCTGAACTGCCTGTTTGATATTTTAAAAAAGTCTGAGATCACCTTGCTGTGAACGGGTTACATCAATCACTAAATTAAACAAAATCAACCTTTATACAGCATACTTAGGGCAAAAAGGAAATGTAGCAAAATAATGACAATTTTACAGAAGTCTTGCATGATTTGCATAGCCCCTGCTGATAATGCTTTTGGGTTTGTTTGGTTGTTTTTTGTTTTGTTTTTTTTGGGGGGATTGTTGTTTTTATTTTTATTTTTTTTTTAAAGAAATTTGAATGATAACCGATTTTGAAGGCTATGCGGTGTAAGACAATGTTTTCACTGCGCATCATGCAAGTGACACAGAAGTTCATATTGTTCGATGTCTATTTCTTCCACAAACTTTCACCAGCCATCGAAGTGTGTGTAAAAGAACAGACTGAGTGTCACGAATTGCTTCATTACACTCTCTACATTTCGTTACATCGTTGACTTTGCTCTCAAATAGATGGGTACCGAAGGAATTGGATAGCGCATTGGATGTTGGCTTAGCAACATTCTCTCTCTCTCTCTCTCTCTCTCTCTCTCTCTCTCTCTCTCTCTCTCTCTCTCTCTCTCTCTCTCTCTCTCTCTCTCTCTCTCTCTCTCTCTCTCTCTCTCCCCCTACCTCCCTCTCCCTCTGTCTCTCTATCTCTCTTCCTTTCTCTATCTCTATCTTTCTCTCATTCTCTCTGTGCATCAACTTGGTAAACGTCAGCAAACACAGGAGATTTCAGACTAGGAGGTTATGTGAGCCCTTCATTTCCAAGATCTTCTAAAAGAAGACTTTGCCTCTGTGTAGGAACAGGAAATTGTGTCAAGTCAAGGAGACAAAAAAATGGCAGACGCTCGTCCAATAAACTCTAAACCAGTTTTTATCTTCCAGTCTAGAAGTAGTGAGAGGCAAGAAAAGGACATTCTGTGGCACTTTTAACGTTCATCAACTTTTTCTAGGTCTATTGGTTCTTTTCTAGGACTAATTAGTATTCAGCTTGTGTGCGGGTGGGTGAGGCAAAAGTGATTTTTTTTTTTTTTTTTTTGGCATTTAGTCTCTATTTTTGGAGGATAATTTTATGGCATTGTATGTGTACTCGTGATATAGCAATTATTTTTAATATCTATCTCCGTGGGAAGCTAAATCTATCAAAAAACACAAATAATGCCACTTTCCTTTGGTAGAGAGTAATGGGGATCTAAGAGGAATGACAGAGGGGGATAGATACTTCACTTACACATTATTTACAAACAGACATTTGATAGCCAAAATCCAATTTCACCAAAACAAATTTCCATGACTTGACAATATTGCAATGGATGTACGTGAACTGGCATTTTTAATCATCATCATAATGCACGCCCGTGTTGCTTGATTCACACGTGTTTGTTTGCGAGTTTTTCTAATTGTCTCTTTGGCAAGCTTACATAGTATATTATGGTTAATGCTTGAAGGTTAGGGTATTAGTTTATTGTTCTTCTTTTTTTTTTGTTCCTTTGTATGCTTCCGGTTTGTTTGGTTTTGTGGGGGTTTTTCGGGTTGGGTGAGAGGGGTGTTGTTTGGTTGTTATAGTTTTTCGTTTTGTTTGTTTTTAAATTCGAATTTCAGATTATGAAGATTTTTCGAAAGCGAAGACTTCTATTTTTAGGCATAATAGCATTGGCGGCTCATCCCATCACCACAGTGATTGCAAGCAATCTCTCCTCAAATATATTCATTATGAGACGAGCTGATCATTGTGTCCCATTTATTCCCTTGCGCCTACTTTTTTTTTTTTTTCGTGTGGTTCGCGTTTGTCCATGGTCTTGCTTTTGAAAGGATTCCGTTTATCGCAATTCCATTTTTTTTCTTTAACTGATGAATAATTTCATCAGACATGTGTGATCCATAACGCTAACCAAACACGTGACATTTCTTGGCTTTTTTTTTTTGTTTTTGTTTTTCGCTGAAAATACACGTCTATAACTGAGTAAGTCTTGATATGAAGAAAACGAAATAGTTCTTTTTAGAATTAAAGTGTGAGAGTTATGTGGCTCTCGATGACAGAAACCGGACAAGTCTCATCACGTTTGGTATTAACGTTTACACGAGCGGTGAAAGGTCGATCATTTTTTTTTAATTTTTTTTTTTTTTTTTTTTGCTGTTTTTTGTGTGTGTTTTTACAATGATTATCTCTAGTTTTTAAAGAACATGTTTTCTTGTGTGTGCGTATTCAAAGCCACAAGAAATTTTTTTAATGTTTGCACGAGAGACGGTATGGAGTTGAAGAAAATTATAAAGACATACAACACAAATTCCCACACAGATTCGCTTATTGCATTATTGTATAGGATAGTGATAGCCTGCTCAGCTCCAAGATCGAATATATCAGGCCTCTTTTCTCCCACAAGCCCATAATTTCGTCGGGCGAAGCTGTCAACCAGTTCTACAGTCATCAATCGTAGACATTAGTCTCGAACTCCATAAAAAGTTCTGATACGTCTCAGAGACATGTGTTCGGCCACCAAAATCATCTTTGCAGTGTATAAAGTATTCTTTGAGTGTACAAACTTTAGAAACTGAATGGATTGCAAATTTTTCTTTAAAAACTTCCTCAAACAATTTGCATTTACTCCTGTCGCTTCTGTCCCCATTCCCGCCCACATCCACAATGCTTCCGGCTGGCGCAGCGGGAGGCTGATGTGGTGAAGATAAAGACCAAGATGGTGGACGACCAGACGGAAACGATCCGGAAGTTGAAAGAGGTTAGTCATGACGTGTTCCGCTGTGAAACTTTTCATTGCAGCTTAACTTATGTGTCCAAAATGAAAGGTTTTTCTATCTAGAGAGAACTACAGTGTCTCTGAATTTTGTTGCACTTATATGCTTTTGCATGTACCACGTTTTATGGTTATTTTTTTGTGTTGTTACTTTCAAATCTCTCGCCTTGACGACTTCTATTCCGATTATTTTGTCTTCTTTCGGAAGTTCCATTTAGCTCCTAACTTTGGGATGTGCGTATTGATGAGCTTTTTGTATTGCTTTTCTTTTTTTTTAATAATATCCAACGAATTTCAAATAAATGTTAGAAATTAACTCTTTTTCTCGTTTATCTCAAAATTTCTCTTTGAATTGAGCAAGATCGTTGACTCTGTTCCTGCACAAGGCCTAGGGAAACTATTATGCTATATAAAAGAGATGATCACTCCACTGAAATATCCTCACGCTCCAGACCCGGGCGGATTAAAATCTTTCTACGGACCACCTCTTTACTTCGAGTATTTGATCTTCATATATACTTAACCTATCCAGAGGACTCGCTATGACGTGGACTAAGGCTCAGGCTCTCGGAAATCCCCGACCTTGAATAAATTTTTATTTCCGTTTATTCCATTTTACTATTTTTACTATCCTCTGATTAAGTCTTTTTTTGGCTTCACCATTAAGATATTTTTTGAAAATAATATGAGACTAATTTTTTTATTTTTATTTTTTCTGTTGTTTTTGCTTCATAGTTTATTCAATGGCTAAACTTCCCTTTATATAGCGCGCATAACCCTAAACGAAAATGAAGTTTGCCAGATATAATAGAATTGTTTACATCAACATTCAGTGTTGATTGATTGTAGTAGCCATTCCCTTTATCTATGGCTAGGCTTTGGTCGAAAGAGACGAAACTGTGCGCAAAACAAGGGAGGAAAGTCTGGAAGTTCAGAGATCACTGGAAGATCAGCTTGCTGAACACAAAGCTGCCGTGGAGGATAGCAGGGTACTCTCTCTCTCTCTCTCTCTCTCTCTCTCTCTCTCTCTCTCTCTCTCTCTCTCTCTCTCTCTCTCTCTCTCTCTCTCTCTCTCTCTCTCTCTCTCTCTCTCTCTCTCTCTCTCTCTCTCTCTCATTCATCCTCCCCTTTTCTTTTACTTCTTTGATTCAAAGGTGGGCAATCGTTCGAAACAACTACAAATTCTAAGAGTAATATTTTTTGGCTCCTGATAATAATAAAAAAAAATAATTGGAATACAATGTGTTCATTCTGGAGGGTTTCGTGTTTGATTACATAAGTGCACAATCACATTGATATAAGGGTATATTACTGTGAGCTTAAATTTTATCAAATTTTTGTTGTCGTTGAGAATTTCTGTGAGTGTATTAAATAGGATGAAAAATTATGCAAAATGTACGTTATTACAATCAAGGGAAGTAAGTTATACGTAAGGTGTTTTTTTTTACACTCTCTCTCTCCCTCTCTCTCTCTCTCTCTCTCTCTCTCTCTCTCTCTCTCTCTCTCTCTCTCTCTCTCTCTCTCTCTCTCTCTCTCTCTCTCTCTCTCTCTCTCTCTCTCTCTCTCTCTCTCTCTCTCTCTCTCTCTCTCTCTCTCTCACTATCTCTTACTCACTCTGTTAGGAGATCTTGGATCGAGCTGCAGCGCGGAAGGAAGAGCTCAAACAGCAGGTGGCAACGCTCCAAGCAGAGCTGAAAGAAGCTAAGGATGGACACAAGTAATCCTAGAAATGAAAAATAATTTCTTAATTTAGAAGCTAAGGATGGACACAAGTAATCCTAGAAATGAAAAATAATTTCTTAATTTAGAAGCTAAGGATGGACACAAGTAATCCTAGAAATGAAAAATAATTTCTTAATTTAGAAGCTAAGGATGGACACAAGTAATCCTAGAAATGAAAAATAATTTCTTAATTTAGAAGCTAAGGTCAGACACAAGTAATCCTAGAAATGAAAAATAATGTTGATTTTTTTAATTTAGAAGCTAAGGATGGACACAAGTAATCCTAGAAATGAAAAATAATTTCTTAATTTAGAAGCTAAGGTCAGACACAAGTAATCCTAGAAATGAAAAATAATGTTGTTGATTTTTTTTTTATTTAGAAGCTAAGGATGGACACAAGTAATCATAGAGATAAAAAAATAATTTTTCAAAAATGTTTACTTTTTGTGAATTGCATGATATGAAAATAAAAAGAATGTTGCTAAATGTAGGTCTACTTGTGTTTGTGTGGGAAAAGAGGGGTGTGCATTTGTTGGGAGGGACAGGGGAGGGGACACAGTTTTTCAAAGATCACTTTGTTTCTGTTCCATTTTTATAAAGATGGATTATCGCCTGTAAGAAAAAAAAAACAACTCTATACCATGTGCTGAATCCAGACGGCCAGGCCATCAGCTCTATCTCCATTGCTGAACAAATACAATGATGGCACAGCACCTAAGTACCTAATATTGTGTTATCCTTTTTCACACAGCAGCAAGATGTTTTAAACTATATCATTTTTTCAAATTAAACTGCAATGGTAAGTGTGGGACCAGATCTCTATGACATAGGATTAGATTACATTTTATTTTTGTTTCTTGAAGGCACTGATATGTTTCACACCAAATTGACATGCATGCTGCTCATAACAGATTTTTTATACATAGAAATTTTCATTTCTCTCAGCTCATCACTGCTAAAAATTACATGAAATATTTTCTCTGAGGAGATAATACATTTTAGGTTTTTAAAAATACCAAGAAATATATCTACTTTCCAGTTCCTTTTTTAATGCAAATCTTGTACATCTAAATGAATGGTCTTCTAGGAAAAATTTAAATGTTTTGTTCTAAATAACTAAATGCACTGTAAATATCTCCTTGTTCCTTTTTTCCTTGTCATGCTGAACATTACCAGCATCCTTAGCTCGCGGTGGAAGGAGAAGTCTGCATTGATTGGTCGTCTTGAGGAGCAGGTGACCCAGATGAAAACAACCTGGACCAAGAAGGAAATGCAGTTACAGGCAGAGAGAGATGCTGCTTTAAGTCAGGCCAGGTAAGATTGAAGATAATGCTTCAAACAAGTGGATAAATTTCGCTTTCATCTGATCATCAAATGTGTGTGCAATTATTACTATGAATACTGGAGTAGAGTAATAAGCTGTGGTTCACAGTTTTTGAATGGATGGTTGCACGATTGTGTCACAGTTTGGTGGATGTTACATATTTTAAGGGTAATTTAATGGGATGTGCTATTTTTCAATCTGAAATATTATTGTTTCGCATTTTCTAAGGAAATGGTTGTAACACTTTTTCTGGTATGGTGTTCTGTTGTATTTAAACCATGTTTTCTGAAATAAAGATTTTGGATGAAAACTTCTTGGTGGACAAATCAAATTGACTCAACTAATCGACCATTCGTTCTGTAGACAAGCAATGGATAAGCTAAGTGTGGCAGACACAGCATTTCGGCAACAGATTGATGTAAAGGAGGCAGCCATGCAAGAGCAGATCAGGCAGCTTGAGACGGAAAAACATCAGGAGGTGGAGCTTGCCAATAGGAAGGTTAGTCTTGCTTGATATAATGCACCTACTGGAAACATAGCATAATAAGCACTGTTAGAAGGAGATGTTCAAGTTAGAATGCCTGCCATCATGTCTACAGGGACATTCTTGGCAGGTTCAATCCCAACACTGTCAGTGGGTGAGTTGATTGTCCTATTATTTCCTGCCTGAAAAGGGCTGATTTTATATGTAGAAAAAGCGCAACATCACCTTGCTTAGAATGAGCTCTATCAACAAACAAAAAAAGAGCAACATCCATGTTGATTCAGAACACTATTTTTTGCGTGTTGCAGTTTATATAGGGACTGTCTTGTTTGAACCAACAAAAATGAAATATGATATTGATAATTTTTTTTTATTTTTGCGTGTTTGTTTTCCGGGTTTCTTTTTCTTTTTCTTTTTTTTTTTTTGTTCTTGTTGTTGAGCCATAGGGAAAAGATGATAGGCTTATATCCCCTTTCTTGTTTCCTTCTCTCATCAGGTGGCAATGGTAGAAGATGAAATGCGGGACATGCTGCAGGAAAATGAAGCCAGTAAACGTGCAATGGAGGCAAAAGTGAAGAAGCTCACACAGGCTCTGGGAGACCTACAGACTGATCTATTATAGCAAAGGTTCACAAACTAATGAATGATATAATAATTTGCACAGACCAGTGATAAATGGTGGCTGAGATAAAAGCTCATGAGATAAACTTTGGAAAATATCTACAGACTACAGATGAAGTTTATTACATTGTTATTTAATTATTTTTTTTTAATTTCGCGCTCAGAATGGCGATGTGCAGCAAATCTTGCTGAAAATGAAAATTTTATGAACAAGTAAAAGATAATCATGTTAGCCATGATTTTAGAAATATGATTTCTATAAATGAAAATCATTGGATTAATAAATAATTTTAACAAGACTAATATTCTAGTCTTGCTGTTAATTCCCTTAACTATGCATAAGACCAGGGGATAGGCCTTTCTTATAAGGTTCCTTACACTGAAAAGGCTTTCCCCCCAGTGCCAGTAATTTATTTACCATTTTATGACCTATTTCGTATCAGATTCACATGGAAACATTCTCCCACTATGTCTTGAAAACAATAAAAGATTTACCAGTTTTGATCACTACCCCTTATCACCAAGATTCATCAAATTTCTAACCCCCTGTCCCCATTCTTTCCATATTTCTCCTATTTGATGACATAATCAAGTTCTGATTTGAAAACTTGAAAACAAAAAAAAATTCTGTTGAAAAGTCATTTATGGGCTGTTTCTTTGCTGCTAAACAGTATGGAAATGTATTTAACTTGCTTTGATCAATTATTTGGAAAGTTTACTTATTTGAACTTCTATTGTTCAATTACGTTTACTGAGTTTGATTTCATGTACATTGATGTACATGTTATAGAGATGTTTACAAGCTTGTTTTTTCATCTAAGAGTAAGACATTATCATTGGACTCTATTCTACCTCATCCCCACATATAATGACATGACATATATGACCACTCATACAATTTCATTCTGAATAAAGTTCAATATAAAATTTTCA
This sequence comes from Elysia crispata, assembly GCA_033675545.1. NCBI lineage: Eukaryota > Metazoa > Mollusca > Gastropoda > Plakobranchidae > Elysia > Elysia crispata. The sequence continues at coordinate 48,201 of JAWDGP010002145.1, read as the reverse complement.
AACTTTCAACAGAATTTGAAAATTTCAGAATAAGGTTGAACCATAGCCTGGTATAGTTCCCAAATCTATTTAAGATCATAAATGTATGCAGGAGAAGTTCGACTTTTAGGAACTAAATGTGGTTTTATGTGTCGCAGAGAGTGAATGTTAATATGAATTCAATAAATCATTATGCGTTAATAATTATAATTAGAAAAATGATTTTTTAGTAAACTCAATGAAGTTTATTTTTGTACACCATTTTTTTTTTTTTTTTTTTTAATGTGAATAAAATATGTTTCTTGAAATTACATGTACTTTTTGTTCTTTCTGCATACAATGTTTGGGTTTTGCTTTTTTCATTATTATGTGTAATGAGTTATAATTCAAGTTAACCATAAGACACTCATTTTGGTAAAGATATTTCTTCATAAATGAAGACCTTAGGGGAGGGAATCTTGCCCTGGTAATGGTATCAAAATATATGTGTAGATCTTTTCTAGACTAATGGGATCTGAGAGGAATCATCTTTTGAAAGAAGTTCAAAAATGACCAGCATATAGCTTAAAAAATCTACCTAATATGACATTACATATGTGTCATTTCATATGGCATGGCACGCTTGCTGTGTGTCAGTTTTATAAATAAAGGAAGATACAGAAGATAAATTTATTTGCCTTTGTTGGTATTTTATTATGCCCCTTTAGTTCTTTTTTTTTAAATGACCAATTCACTGGAGACAAAATGCCTATGAGTTTTTATAACCTGGACATTTTTAATTTTTTTTTCAATTTCTAAAGTTTTAACAAAGATATCCCAACTATTTATTGACCAGTGCAAAGCCTGTTTGAATGTAAAATATGTAAAAAGAAAACGAATCTTTTTGTGAATTTTCTTTTGTCTCTGCAGAGTTTGTGTGGATGACATAGATTATGATAGAGACAATAGACACAAATTGAAAATCAAGGCTAGATGTATTAGACAAACTGGAAGTTATGAAACAAACTGCTAGTTGATAAAAGATAACTCTACTATATGAGATGATTCCCACAAAACTAATAGCCTGCTAAAAAAATTCCTTAACAAATTTACTCTTATATTCTTTGGGTAAATCTTTGTCAATTGTGGGCAGCTCGCATTCAGTGCTTGGTGATGTTTATCCTTTGGGCTTTTTTTTTTTAACTCTACAGAATTTCTTTATTAGTCTCAACAATTTTTTGCCACATAGGTAGGTTGAGTGCTATTTTGCTTTTTTTTTTTTTTTTAATTGATCCACATAAGAAGATGAGGATGAGATGCCATTTTCTCAACAATCTTCTTAACTGTCAGTGTTATGTAGATCATCCATTTCCCAGTTATGCATCAACTCAAAATTTTCAAACAATAAAAAAGTTGTCCTCAGGGCTATTTTTCTCTTTGCATCTTCAGGAAGTGTTATCATACTCAGCCTGAATAAAAAGTTGATTTTAGCAAAAACATATTTTTTTAACTTGCCATAACATCGAACATCTATTTCTATGGATTTTACTTCTAAAACCTTTCTTTTTCATGATCCTGTTGAGAAAAGCCTTTCTGATCTCAAACTCCTGTCTCTTTTGGAGTCACTTCTTTAGTTTGATCAAAGTCAGCCTGGTCCAATTTTGTAAATTTGTACATTTTAAATTTAAAGATCAGTATAATCCTCTTCTTAGTCATTTGGTCAATATAGTAACTTCTTTTCTTCACCCCGAAATTCCTAATTCTTTCTTCCTCATTGATCCAGTTTCTAAGTGTAACAGTAGAAAGGCTTACTCCATGCAAATTATTTGCTCTTTCATGTGCCTTTTTGGTAATGCTAAGAAATGATCCTTTTTGCATTTCTTTGATTAAGTTTCTGTGAACATGGCCATATTTCTGAATAACCTCATTATATATTTTGAGTGCGCATTTGTCAAGACTTGTAAATCAAATATGTTTGAAAGAAATCCAACCAAAGCTAAACTATTTACTCTCAAAATGGATGATGCATGTCAAAGGAAGTGTTTGGTCTCATCTTTAGCTTAGAGTTGAATTGTAAAACAGCAAAAAATTTGGAATAAGATTCAAAGTTAAATGCAAATGAAAAAAAATATATTTAAATATTTATAGATCTAACTACAACCTTAAATTCTGCTAAGACTTATTATTTAAAGTCTCCAGAACAAAGTTTGAAACATTGCCTTTCCATATAATAAGTCATGTAGCATGCACAGTTTCTTGTTTTGTTTTGTTTTTTTTTTGTAGTTTTTTTTTCTACTGATAAGACAAACTATGTCATTTTTCCCATGAAAATGATATGCTCCAGCAAAGGAAACTTCTCAGAAAAGACTGGCCTGATTAAGATTGAGTTTCTTAACATTTTATTTGCTGATGATGAATGAAATTGATAGTGCCATAAATTTGACATCCTTTGCTTTTTTTCCTTTTTTATCTTTCTCTCATTTTTCTTATCTATGCTTGGATTCACATCTTACCCTTATGTAAAGAAACAAATGCAATCAAAACTTATATTGACTATATAGTATAAACCCCATTTATTTTATGAAGTAGTAAATTAAAAAGCATCAAGTCAACAAAATTCGACATATTAGTTGTAAATTACATAAGAAGTAAAACAGGATGGGAAACAAAGTAAACATAAAGAAAAAGGAAAATAATTTCCCATAAAAATTTACATGGTTGATTTCAATAGTTATAGAGGGAAAACTGTAGGACCCTTTTTTCTTTAATATTTTCTTTTAAACAGATTCAATTTCAGAAAAAAAGTTTTTTTCTTTCTCAATGTTTGTAATATATAGGGACAGTTGCTTTTTCTCAACATCAAAATCAGTTTTTTTCAGAAAAATCAAGACAAATAAATAATGGCACAGTATGAAAAGAAATTGTGGATAGAGAAGATTTTTGATTTCCCTTCAATTGAAAGCACTAAGACCAGCTTCGGCATATCTTTCAAAAGTCAGATCTAAAGAATTAATTTTTGAAGGTTATAGGCTTGAACTGCAAACATGAAACCATGAATATTCAAGGCATCATTTTTCAGATCTTACACATTTTTTTAAGTTTAACTGAACACACTGTGATAACTGAAATGCTAAATAAGAAATGTTGAAATCAAGACATTGCACAGTTAAGTCTACCCTAAAAAAAACTACACGAATTATTTAGCTAGGGTAAGGATTACATACGAAAAAAATGTTTAAGGTATTTCAAAATGTCTTACACAATTCATTTTACTGAAACAGTTTTGAAAAAGATCCTTTTACAAACATATTTTTAATATTTTTCCATTGGGTAGTAGGGACCTGAGAACATTTTCATCATTTGCCAATTGTTTAAATTCTTTCATAGCTTAAGAAACAAGGTAGAGGGATTACTCTGACTAACAAATCTGGATCGTCTTTACATGACTGAACCTTGCAGGACTTTATTCTTGTTTAACTTAAGCAGCTACTATTTAGAGATGAGCTTCTTGTGGACTGGCCCGGCTATCACTGTTTCCTAGCCTTGATGAAGTTGATGAGACCATTGGTTGAACTATCGTGTGTGCTTATCTGGTCTGTGGTGGATAGCTCAGGAAGAATAGCTTTGGCAAGAACTTTACCAAGCTCCACTCTGGTAGACATAGAGAATACAGTTGATAAAATTCAAGATATTCCTTACCTTCAACATTCACATTTTGGGAGGATTGGGGGTTTTTTTAGGGGGGGGAGGGGTGGGTGTTTGTTTTTTTTTTTTAGGGAAGGCAGTGTTTTGTTTTTTGACTTCGTCTTTTTTTTTCTCATTCTTATCAAGGTTACTAGTGCCCTTGTATTTTTTAGTTATACATGAAGCACAAAATTTGTAAGATACTCAAATAAATACTCCTATAATTTAAAGAAAAAGTTGTTTAGCTTTGGCAATTGCATATTTTCATTGCATAATTTATTGTTGGCCTACCATAAAATACCTGGGTCAAAAAATAAATTAATAGAATTATGATTTTATAGTACTTTAAATCAAAGGGTGTTAATTATCAAAAAGAGAGTTGAAATATATTAAACAATAATCTAACAATATACTTATATCTTTATAGAAGATAACACAATGACACCATATATTCCTGAACTGGTTCTTTTATTGTTTAAACTTGACAGTAAATAAGACTGATTTTGAGTGGATATGTTGACACTAGCCAAACTAAGTTGATCTGGATCCAGATCTAGATCTAGATCTTTCATTCAGTTTCAATGATGTTTAAAAGTCTGATAAGTTGGCCCTGATATAGATATGACTATAGTCTCCACAGCCTAATTATTTATGAGCAGTTTAGTGTGTATATATGTGCCTTTGTATTTCTGCTGATTTAAGTAGGTAAATGATTTGACTTTAAAGTAAAAAAAAGACATTATTATTATGACGATAAAAAGGTTTATAAAAGCATATCTACATGCTCAATTGACATACTTCACAATTTTTTCCCAGTTATATCAGATTTAATTGATGTCTGGTAAAAAGTGGGCCTCATGGAATTAAAGCTGTGTATTACATGTTTACTTGTTTGTCTTAAGCTGTCTTTTTATGAAGCAACTCTCAAAATATATTAAGGTTTTGATTGCAAGTTTTTGCTAGTGTTTTGTGTGTGTGAGTCTTGCATTGTTAGTTTTTCAAGGTTAGTTGTAAAACCAATAAAAATAAATGGTAATCAGTTTTTTAAAAAAAATGCACTTCAGATCACATGTGAGCTGCTATCTTTGATTTTATTAGTGACACCTACCCCCACTGGTCAAATGAGTTGATATCCCAGACAATACCTTGGACAAAGATTTTCATCTCATACATAGCTGAAAGACAAAGCAGAGGAAAGCATGAAAATAAGCAAAATCATCCAATACTTTAAAACACAAAAAAATGTAAAATATCTAAAAATAATTAATGAATCATGAGCACTGATCTATAGTCTGCTAAATTGAGATGACTAAAATTTGCTTAATAGATCAAAGCTACTTTACAGTTCTAACCAGCCTTGCTCGCTACCTTGTAAAGTATTAATAATAACTCCGGTTAAGTAGCAATTTCCAAGCGGTTAAGCAAAAACAGACAAATATGTATGACTGCTGCACACCTGCTGCCAAAAGCTTGCATTCACCCTAGTTCCTCCTTCTGCCCAAATATTTTGGCATAGTAATGACTTACACCTGCCATGACTTACTGGTATACATTTAAGTTATCTCTGAGCTGAGAGCGGAGATATTTTTTTTATTCACAAGTACTCCTCAGATGTTTTTTGATTGTTAAAAAATTTTGGCCTGAGCACAGTCGACATCAGGCCACACTCACCAACAAGCATTCCTAGGTTGAAAGGTGTCAGTTTCTGGAAGACAATAGAGTTGCTGGGCCTATTGCCCTCAAATACCTGAAAGCAAAAAGACTATTTGTGATCAATAGATGCCACACAGAAATTTTTTTATATTTATTTATTTTGTTCTATGCAATTGCATCAGTTGGAAACATAGTTGAAAAGCATTGTTGGGTAGAGTGCACACCACTTATATCGACATCGCCCCTATCGACTTTTTTTCTTATATCCACATGCCTTATCAAGTCTGAATTTTTCCCCTATTTGCTGTCTATAATTACAGTTCACCATATCGACACTCTCTCTTCTTTCCTCTTATATCAACATCAATACCACCAACCACAAAGGTAAACCGGCAAAAGAGGCCCAAAAAAAAAAGGATCTCATTCACGTCTTTGTCTCTCTCAAAATGCCTCATTGTGGTGTGTTACATCGCAAATCTTTGGTCCTGGAGGTGTGGTGATATGACTATGATAAGGGTGGGGAGGGGAAGAGAAGAGGTAAACCATGGTGCGACTACTGGGCTAGTAATGAAGTGTATCACATTCAATGATTAACACTACAGGGAGTGATGGGGCTAAGCCTACTGGACTGAATGGTAGGAATGTAGAGGCCTTGAAAAGTTAAACTTGAACACCAAGAGAGTGATCAGGGATGCACAATCAGTCAGTAAGGACTTTGCCTAGCACTGATCATTCCTGCAGTACAACAAATGCCTGTACAGAACCCACAGGTTGAATCTAGATCTAGGGGAGGAGGGAAGGAAGAGACTGTACGTTTGCAAGAGGAAAGCCACGCATATTTTTTCAAAACAAGGAAAGTAACCAAAAAGTTACAAGCCGCTAGCAGTCGCTCTCTCTTAAGTATATAACCCTGTATGTACATGTATGTAATGTAATTTTTAAAAAAACAAAAAAGACAACTTTATATCGACTTTTGCTTATATCAGCATAGAAATTTTGGACGATTATGTCGATATATCAGGAGTGCACTGTATAGTGTTTGCTTGCTTTGTTTTTAAACATAGTGAATTTCTTGGACAAACAGATGGCAAAGGTTGTGCACTAAGGTTAAGTTATTTATCTGGATATTTGGTAATAACATATGAAAACATGGACAGGTAAAAAGCAAATTGAAGTTTCCAGACTTCAAAAGAAACTTAGCTTCAATATTTTTCACTGATATTCTTTCTACAACATAACTGTTTTTAACATATCTTTGATGCGGAATTCTAGAGTCTCATTGGTGTGAAGGTTTTGTTCAGCTTTAGCTTAAGACAAACACAATTTTTTTTAAAAAAAATTATTACAAATACTTTGTAAAGTAACATCCGAAAAAGGAAAAATTTTTTGTCAAAGATAAATGTTTCAATATATGTGCAAATGTGCAAAGCTCTTTATATGCTCAAGTCATTTTTAAAATCAAAATGAAACTGAAAACTTCGTAATATAAAAATAGGTAAGGAGTTAAAGAAAAGGATCAGTGTATTTTACCCATTGGTGAATGCATGAAAAGCTGAAAGCATTCATTTCTGAAAATGTTTCATTAATGAGAATATAAAGTTTTGATACGTTTTAGGATTAGACCAAATTTTCAAATTTACAGAACATGTTTTGTTTTATTTATGAGACATGCATTTCTTCCCTCTCCTTTAGACAAGAAAAGCAAAGTATCAGACAAAAGAGTACTGACCTTATGAGGTTTGATGAGTTTCACCTGTTCATCTCCCATTCCACTTGCTCTCAGCTCAGCTTCCACCTCTTCCTCTGTCTTACCACGCATCAGTGCTTCAGTTTGAGCCAAAAAGTTGGACAAGAGGATCTGCCCAAAGCAAAGGAGATAAAGACAGTTAAAATATTTATTCTAAGACAAATTTGATATCACACTTTCAAGCACAGTATGTTTTATTTCCTGATTGTTCTGCTATTAAGGCATGCACAAAATTCTTGTCTCCAATCATACATTTGAATTTCCACGAGCAAATAAGATGTAAAACAGGATAAATCAGGTAACAAACTAAATGACTTCTCCAATATTCAGTCAGACTCAAATTATTTTTCAACCCCTTCAGACATAAGAGCCTCAAATTAATTTGATGTGCAAATAATTCACTACCTAGGAACAAATGGTTACTTCTTGTTGATCAAGGATTTAACAAGCATACTATATAGATTTGATCCATGAGATGTTTGTAAAATAAAATCTAAATATCAAGAAAACACAAATAGCTTTCATAAATTAAATTACAGTATTTATTAAATCCTGTTTGGGTGTGTTTTGTTTTTTTCAACATATGCCATTTTTTTGTCAATTTAGCCCTATCCTGAAATTTCACTGCTAACATTTTGTTGCAACCATTATAGGCATTTCATTATACCTGATGATGCAGACCATTTTGGATGGGATTAAGAGTCTCAGCAGGTACCAAAAAATCACAGGGAATCACATGAGTTCCTGAGGGGGAATGCAATATAACAGAATTATTACACATCAAATTTTCTTGTTTTAAAAGAGAAGGAAAAATTGATTTGCTAACCTTAAGTGTAACTTGCTGTCTTCTATATTTGATTAATATCTTAATTCAAAAAGATTGCGAATGATTGGATTTCCATTCTGTTAAAATATTTTCTACTACCTTACCTTGGTATAAAGAGCCAAGAGATATGTTTGATTTCTCTGGCAGTCTTATAAAATGATTGGATTTCCATTCTGTCAAAATATTTTCTACTACCTTACCTTGGTATACAGAGCCAAGAGATATGTTTGATTTCTCTGGCAGTCTTATAAAACTTTAATTTTACCAAAATCTTTTTTAACCCTAAAAGTGTCATATATGAAGGTGTGTGGCGTCAGGGTAATTTAAGAGCAATAAAAATATCTGTATAAATCCACTGTCAAATGTTCAAAAAACAAAGTTTCACTTTGTTTTCAACAGAACTATTCTTCTTGAAGGAAAAAAAATGATCATTTTATGGGAAAGTGTGTATTTTGTCACTGAAACATCCAAAAAGAGGCCAACTTAATGGCCGATCTAATCAGCCATAATGCCACAAAAGTGTACTAACGGCCGATCAAATCGACTGTCAATGCCTGGGGGGTTAAAAACAAATTAGAAAACAATAAAGAACCGAGAAGGATTCAAAATAACTTTTCCCTAATTGTTGTTGTTTCTAACAAAAAGGATAATAACGATTACAATAGTTTCTATTGCTCTGAATAGTCCATATACAATTTGCTCAGAGATCCCAGTACCTCACAATTATAATTATCATTATCACACCAAATATTCTAACAAAGGTGATAAATAAATAAATAAAAAACAGTCATGCACCAAATAAATAAATAAATAAATAAATAATAATAATAATAATAATAATAATAATAATAATAATAATAATAATAATAATAATAATAATAATAATAATAAAAATTATAATAATAATGATGAGGAAGATGATGATAAAATAACCATAATTCAACTAGCTTTAAAGGCTAGATAGAAAATCTTTCTCTGACGACATATTTCAAAACCACAAAAAAAACATTTTAATCTACCATAGAATTTTACTTGAGTTCATAATATTGTCAGAGATTAGTCAACTGTTGTTGATTTTTCAGTTTCATTATACCAAACATTAAAAAACATGACAGTATACAATGGGTGCACTCAGATGCAGGGATTCTGTCCAGTGACAAGGAGACAAAGATGTTAAGATTTCTGTTTAAAAAAAAAATATGAGTGTCCTTTCCCTTGAGTATTGCTAGCATACTTTTCTTCCCATTTCTATGTAAACATTTCAGTCTTTCAGTCTAAGGAGAGTGAGTGAAAAAAAAAATGTTGGATAGAATTATATTTTCTATTTGTATGGCTCTGTTTTTTTTTCCCTCTTTGCTTTATTTATAACTCAAAACCATCATCAGTATTAGAATTCAAACATAATAAACTTACCCTGATGGATAAGTTGGTAGAATGCATGCTGTCCATTTGTGCCTGGCTCTCCCCATGCAATTGAGCCAGTGGTGTAGTCCACCCGCTGTCCTGTGCGGGTTACATACTTGCCATTGCTCTCCATGTCACCTTGCTGAAAGTAGGCTGGAAACCTGTGCAGATACTGCAGGCAAAAAAATCAATTTACTTCACAATATTGATTTTAAATTATTCTACCATATCTAGTAACTTCAACATGTGGTTTGTGAAATGCTGCAGTGAATCAAGCAATGAATAAAGATTGACAAAAAGCTAGTGAGAAAAGACTTAAGGAAGTTTTTATAATTTAGAGCTTAATAAAACCAATGATAGTTACAAAATATATTGCTAAATTGGCTAGCCATTTTTGAGCAAAAATGGTATGCCTTTTTATTGATTTTAGCCTCACCTTACATGCTGCGATGCAGTTGCTCATATACAACAAAACCAGTCCAAATGAGTAGAATGTCACAAATTATACATTTTAATAACATGCACTTGGGCTATTCATAGTGCTAAAATACTCAATGTCTTGGTGCTTTTCAGTCTGATTTGCCTTCTATATCAGAATCAACCCCAATGAAAACCATTACCTGGTCATATGGCAGAATTGTGTATGACTGAGATCCATAGAAGTTGGAGTACCATATCCCTAAGGCACCAAGAATCATAGGAATCTGGATTAAAAATATGAAAAATAAAAAATTATCAACTACTAGATCTATCATCATAAAAACTATACGTTTTTCTAGACTAACAAAATTACTGTAGCCACTAGATATTGAACTAATTTTGAATTTTGCTCTATTTCTGTCCATCATAATTACTCTAGATCTAGTATTAGTCTCTGATGAAACTGTAGTTTAAATTATGATAAAACAATGTATAAAACTCAGTCTTTACTTTTTTTTAAGCAACCAGAGGTATTACTTATTTATTACCCTGATAGATCACTATTAACTTAATTTCTCTCAAGAGAGATGGTACTAGAGCCAATAAATGAAGCATCGCACATCGCACGGAATATAAGAATAAATTGAAACTTAAAAGACAGAGAATAAAAAATCTTAACTGGCTAGCTCTGTGAAAAGTTCCTGATCGAAAACTTAAATCCAGAAAGTTAAAGAGCTATGGACTCACTGCTACTGCTATCTGGCATGTGTATTTTCAACCTATTAATGAAGCTCTGGCAAAATCTCATTTTAAAATATTGTTTCAAAAGCCGCATTTGGCATCATTACATCTATCATCCCTGTTATGAAATATGGCTGCTATCAATTCCTGGGCGTCAAAAACCACTCTGTATTTCTTTCAATTAAAGAAAGAAAATTTCCCTTTTTTTTTTCAATGCTGAATAATTAAGAAACCTTCACATTATATGTTTTTGGTTAAGCATGATGCACCCAGTGAGATTAAATGCATGTTTAACCACTAAATATAATACATCTAAATCACTCCAGGTCAAAATCATAAATCCCCATTCTACATGGCAGTTGATCTCATGACCTGATCAGGTTACTGTGAACGGCTGGCAGGTGACTGGCAAACTAAAAGGTTACCTCTTAACAACCATGATTTTGTTAACTTACATTTTTGGTCAGAGGAGCTTCTTTGAAGTGATTGTCCATAAAATGAGCTCCTTCAAGTAGTTGTTCAAAATTGTCCATGCCTAGATGTCCAAAACAAGTTTACAAAAAAAACAAGTTTACTTATTATTATATAAGAGAACCTATAAAAATAAAACAATTAAATTTATTAGATGTATGAGTTCAATATTGTCTTGGGTGTAAATATGTTAGAAGTCTTCAAATTAGTACTCTTCCCTTTTTCTTAATATTCATTATCCTATATTGATACAGGCTACGCATTCTATGAGATATCTTATGATAGGAAAAAGTTACCTGATCTCGTCCTTTGCTTTTAGAATGTTCTAGATGTTTAACCAATAATATTTTAAAAAATGATATTATATTGCATGTTTAATGGTTAAGGAATAAGATTGCAAATACCTTATGTGTGTGAATAAGTTAAAAGACAGAGAACACAAAGAATGGGAGAGGAAAAAAAGGTAAATCCAAATAGAAAGCAAAAACACCACACTTGGAGGATAATTTGAAAATTATAAAAGATCCAAAAGGACGTCTATAAATAGTATAATACAAGGTCTAAAAGAAAACAGGCACACAACTTTATAATTACAGGACAAAAAAGAAATATTTAACATATAAACGTTTCACTTTGTTATTACAAAATCGTGTTTTCAGTTCAACCAATTAAAAAAAAAGGTAGGAGAGGGAGAGAGAGAGAGAGTGAGATCAAGGGAAAAAAATTATCAGTTTAGCTTGTGTACACAGATAATCATATCATGACCATTTTTGAATAATATAAATCTTTGGAAATAAGCTACAGAAAAGAAAATATGACATTATATCAAACTGGGCAACATAAAGTACAGTGTTTATGAAATAAAATTATAACATTCTATTTAACACTAGTTATTAACAGAATAAATAATAAGTCTCGCAAAAGGTGTCAAGTTTAATTTTTAAAAATTGCTAATTTGGAGAACCTGTAAGTTTGAAAACTAAAATTTACTACATTCTTTAAATTTAAAAAAAACTAGTGATAAATCATTTTAATTTATGGGACTTAAAAATAAAACCTGGTGTTAATAATATCCCAATTTTTATAATACAATGGAAGGAAAAATAAAAAAATCTTAATCCTATTTTGTCCATAGTTTATTGTTCAAAATGTATAAACACTACGAAAAAAAAAAAAGCAATATCAGGTATAGACAAGATACATACCAATCATTAACGCAATGGACAGGCCAATAGCCGACCAGAGAGAGTAGCGACCTCCAACCCACTGGGGATCAAAATTAAAACAAGCAGCTCTAGATTGGTATTTCTCTTCTTATTATGTCTCCAAGATATATCAAGCCAAATCTATGCTTTTTCAATCTTGTCTATTATTCTATCAAATGTTATTACTATTAATAAAATGAAATAACAAAAAAAAAAAATAGAAATAGGGAGACACAAAAACTAGACACACTCACAAAGAATGAGAAATAGACAGAGGCAGGGAGAGACAGAGAGAGAGATGGAGAGGGTGAAGGAAAGAAAGAGAAAGATTGCCACTAAAGTGCCTAAAAGGATATTAAGAGGTAAGAGGCCTTAAAGAAAAAAAAAATTCATGCACCATAATAAAAATTTGAAAATAAGCCAAAGTCAGAACTGATTTAAGCTGATTGTGATTGCCCTCATAGAGTGACAGATTTTCAAATATGTATATATCACCTTTAAATCAATGTCCTAAATTTATGCACTTTTTCTAAGGATTTTGGCTTCAGAGGATTACCCCATACACATTTTTAAGCAAACGAAATTTCACACCAATGAAAAAAATACTCACATCCCAAAACTCAAACATATTTGCTTCATCAATTCCAAATTCCTTGCACTTGGTCTGAAAAATGGAGAAAAAAAATTCATTTTTGTATAAGGCAGTTTCCTACATTGGTTTCAATGTAGAAGCACAGCAAAATGGGCGTTTATTTTGAAACAAATCATAGTATTTAAAATTATATTTAAGCTTCCAGAAAAAAGAAAAACATGAAATTTTTCTTCTAAACCTTAGTTTTTGTTTACTCTGTCTAGTTTTATATAGGCTTAAGTTGACAAAAAAAAACTGCTCATTTTAATTATCATAAACTAAAACCAGACTGTAAACTAGTAAATCCTTACATTCATAAACTGTTTATAAGTGACTTACTGCATTAGTTGACAAAGCCACAAAGTGTTTTGCCACTGCAGATGGCTGTTGATTAAAGAAATAAAACCATTTATACATTTAAATAAAAAAAAATTATATGAAGTGCACCACCTCATAGTCATTTTCATCAATATCACATCCCAAATCATAAGGAATGGCTGGATCTGAGTGAAATGTCAAGCTTTTATTTAAAACTATGCCTTTTATGTAGAACAATTGCTTGTACTAAAAATAGCCTTCCGGTATATTTTTATGATGCATATTGCCAAAAAAAAAAATAGTAAAAAGATGATAAACTTAAAATGAAAGCAGAAACTTTTGAGCAGAATAAATTCCTAAGTTTTACCACAAGTCAACTAAACAAAGGAATTTATAATGTGCTTGAAATGTGTATGTCTATATAAAATATTGGCCGGTGATTAGGGATGATCTCTAGACACCCATAAACAGCAATGATAGGCAATAATGCTTCATATCAGTTAATATGATTTCATGTTCATGAAAATAGGCATCAAACTTTGAAACTCCTCAATCCTCTGGCAACTGAAATGCAGTAAATTTGAGGGCAGCAGGAAAGACTGTATGAAATCAAGTTGCAAAACATTCAAAAGTAAAGTTCTATTTTTCAAACACAGACATAAATTAAATTAAGATATTTGTGATCAATTACAGGGATGATTAGAGAGTGATAACTGTTCCTGTACTAACAATAATAGAGCAGTAAATGTATTTAAAACCTGTGCAGCAATGGAATGCCCTCTGTTAAATTATTAATAAGAGAGAGAGAGAGAGAGAGATTATTTTGAATTAAAAGAGAGATCAATGGCATTGAGAAGTTCTAAACAAACATCAAGAATAAACAGTTACAATGTAATCAACAATTATTGTGACCAGATTGAATAACAGCCTCATTGTGTTGTTACTGTGGAATAATACTAGTCCATAGAAAGCACCAAAAACAGAATCTTTTTTTTTTAATGTCTTACCAAAAGAAAGAGACATTACAAAGAAACAACTATATGGTTTTGATGGTTTTTCAACTTTATGCAGTCAAAGAAAACAAAGTTCCAAAACAGAAGCTTGCAGTAAAATTGAGATCAAGGTGTTCCATCAGGCAAAAGTAAGAAAAAATAATGTTGAATGACACCTGTGGCCATGGAAACTGAAGAAGCGCTTAAACTAAGTGTATTCAGATGAACAGCAAAGACAAAGAAACAATCCATGCAATTTTTTTTTTCTGACAAGTGATTCAATGAAGTAGTAAGAAATAAAAGGGATGACCAAAGGTATACCAATGGCAATTGATCTTTGGTGTTTTTGATGAAAGACTTTCTATAAATGAAAGAAATTTGAACATAGTTCACAGTTGTCTTCACAAATAGCAAAAATAAGCGCAAATCTTCAAGTATATAAAATATTGAATTATGTTTCAAATACAAGTTAAAAAATATTTCAGCTGAAAAATATGACATGGTCGGATATAAACTAAAGTGGCTGGAGAAGACAAAAAATGATTGAAAAAAAATGTCTTAGACTGTATAAAAGTCTCTGTGTTTATAGCAAAAGAAATATAGAACAAAAAAGTAAGTATACGAAACAGCAAAAACAATTAAAAATAAGACTCCTTACATCTTTTGCCTGCTCAAGAAACCATAGCTTTGCAGAGGTTGCATTGGTGATAGTCTCTTGGGTAGTGAATGTCTGGGATAAAAAAAGGATTTAATTAGTTTGTGAAAATCATTCTTTCTTTTTATCTCAGGAGTTGCTAGTCTATTATTCCTACAAGCTCTCTTTCTAAAAACAGAAGTTTGATTGCCATCCAAAGGACTTTTAGTAACTTAGTGCATCAACAATAGGTACATTCCAGAGGATCTGTGCTTTAAACTCAAGCAAATCTAAGAACAGTCTGTGATGAAGAATATTTTTTTTAACTACTTGGTAAGCAATGGTATAATGTATATGCCATAGTGTAGTTTTTATAAGGAATCAATGAAAATCACTGATGAATTTGGGTCAATGGTTTGGATTTTATTCTAATAACATTTTTTTTACCTCATGTCCTACACTATGGCAACTTATTTCCCTGTTTGATATTTACATATTCACTGAGTCAAAATGAGGCCTATGGAATGCATTATCAAACTGGAGCCATTTCTATATAAGTGTGAGAAAAAAGTTTCAAAAGAGCTAAGCGAGTAGAAAAAAGATTTGCACATATATGTACCTTTGAGGCGATAATGAAGAGTGTTGTCTCAGGATTAAGTTTTTTCAGTGTCTCTGCCATGTGAGTTCCATCTACATTGGAAACAAAATGTGCTGTGGGACCACACTGGTACTTCTTCAATGCTTCGGTAACCATGACAGGACCCTAAAATTTATCAGCAATATAAATACATATGATGGACAGTTTTTCTAACATTCAAATGTTTTCACTCAATAAGCATCACAAGCTTCATTAAGATAAGTCAGCAAATATTTTAGATTCTTTAAAAAAAAATTGTTCTATTTAAACAAAATAATATTAACAAAATATACATGTAATAAAAGAAATACAGATCTTTATATTGAGAAAATGAATTAAAATAACTTGAACACTTTTTAATGTATCCTCGTACCAGGATCTGATACAATGGCTTCCTATAATTTCATTGAACTTATATTCTGAATTCTAAATCCTTGCTAAAATTTATCTGAATTACCCAAAACCTATTATGTACTTATATAAGCAAACACCTTTACACCTTTGCTTTTTATTTAAAGACGTCTAAAAATTCTGTTGGCCTACATTTTTTTACTCTTCGTTAAAACTTCTGCCACATCTTTATTTCTCCAGTAAATGTGGCATATGTCTGCTAGCATTTTGACAACCAGCATATTTGTAATGAAAGGAGATATTCAAGGATTTTTATTTTTTTAAAGTATGTTTTTTTTTCATTTTTGATACAATTAATAAACAAGTGACTATTTGTGGCAAGATTTGATCACTTCACATATGTCCATTGCAAACTTTGAATACCATGACCATTTCTTGACAGTTTTTCACTTCCTACATAACGTCAATCTTAGCTATATCAAACTTTAATCTTTTTCTTTCCAGATGTGTATATAATGAAGACTAAGTAGCAATAAAAACCGTTTTAGATTTGAAAACAAAAATAATGAAATAGAGACACTCAGCTCACCAAGTCAGAACCACCAATTCCAATATTAACGCAGTCTGTGATGGTTTTGCCTGAATAGCCTTTCCATGCACCACTGCACACTTGATCAGTAAAAGTTCTCATATGCTTTAATACGGCATTGACATCTGGCATAACCTGTAATGCAACAAAACTATACATATAGACTTTCTTATGCCATTATTCATATAATTTTTTTTTCAATTATGGATAATCTGAATAATAGTTTTGTATTACATAAGTGATAATTAGGGAACAAAGAAAAAATTCTTCATCAGTGATCCATTTCAATTCATTTTAACATCACCAAAAAATGGGAATCTAGAATAACCACTTTGATCACATAAAACATTGTTTTTATCTCCACTCTTTATCCAGCCAGCAAGAAGTGTTAACACTTACTTTTTGAGATTGGTAAATATGTAGGGAAAGCAGAGAGCAATCTTGTTTCTTGTTTTGTTTTGTTTTTTGTTCCAATTTTTTTTTTGGCAAATAGGATTGTATTAAGAGACCAATTAAGAAACTTATTCCTGATTAGGTTTCACTCTGGTATGATACCAAGTGCTTATTCCTCATAAAATCCATATAAAGAAATAATCATAAATAAAATGCAAAGACATAGGGGAATCCCCCTGATTTGCAGTATCAAATAGCACTGAGAACAGGGGACTAATTTGGAGTGATCTGCAGTGTATATATGGATATAGATATGCCCTTGTGTGTGCAATTTCATTAACACATACACAGCTTGAAAAAGCAAGTCTTTATTTTCAATACTGAAATCTACATAAAGATCTATAACAACAATTCTTGAGCAAAAAAAAAATTAGTACTTCAGAGCTGATCGTAATCAATAATGGATTGGATAACCCCAAGACACTATGTCTATATAAGAAAACAGGGAGAAATCAATGTTTACGCCTTGTTTCAAACTATGTGATATCTAATAAAACTTTTATAGACATAAATATAAATTATAAAGTTCCAGGAAATATATAATACACAACAGTTAATGTTAAACTTTTTTTTTTTCTTTTTTGAGACAGAGTGTAAAAGTTGAGCAGTGCGGACATACTAAGAGGGAGAAAAGATGAGACAGACAGACAGAGAGAGAGAGGGGGGGGAGGGAGAGAGAGAGAGAGAGAGAGAGAGAGAGAGAGAGAGAGAGAGAGAGAGAGAGAGAGAGAGAGAGAGAGAAACAGAAGTGGAACCATAGGGAACACAGAAACAGCTTGATAGACAAACAGATAGACAGAGAGAGAGAGAGAGACAGAGAGAGACAGAGAGACAGAGAGAGAGAGAGACACAGAGAGAGAGACAGACAGAGAGAGACAGAGACAGACAGACAGACAGACAGAGAGGAGAAAAGGCGAGAACACGAAAAAATTAAGGCAAAACAGGGAAGAAGATGGAGATGGGAAGAGAAAGACAGACTTGGACAGACAGGCAAATTGATTTTGACAAAGAGAGAATCTCAGAAAAAGTGAAAGGCAGAGAGGTATGTGACTCAGAATAGGAAGAAAATGGCAAGAGCGATATCTTTAAAGAGGCAGAAAGAAAAGCAGATACAAAGATAGATAAAAAGAGAGAAATAGACTCAGAGACAGACATACAGAGAGAGCCAGAGACAGAGATAGAGGCAGACAGAAACAGACAGACTGAGACAGAGAGAAAAAGAGAGGCAGACAATGAAAAGGAGGAGAGAGATAATTAGATATGCACACATAGAAAGTCAAAAGAATAGATATACAAGGAAACAGAGAATGAGCAGAGAGAATCTAGAAGCTAAATAGGCACACACATATATTGATAGCAGATGACTTGGAGAGAGGGAGTGAGAATGTAAAAATAACTAGAAAACAAACAGAATGACATACTGATAGACAGAGATGAAGAGAGAGAAGGAAAAACAACTTGAGAGAAAAAAGGCAGGAGGAGACAAAAAAGAGACAGCAAACAGGAAGACAGATAGAGACACAAGGATAAAAAGATTGATAGACAGGGGCAAGGGTGAAATGAGAATGAGGGTGGGTAAACAGACTAACATTTGAAAAGAGAGACAGAGACAGGATAAACAAGAGAAGAAAGACATAGAGATGGCCAAAATAAAAATAGAGATCTATGTGGAAAGAGAAAAAAAAGAGATAAAGAGAGGACAGTCAGACACCTTAACAAAGACAGACATTGAATGAGAGACATACACAATCAAAAAGATAGATAAAAAGGCTGACACAGCAGATGGAGATGAGAGGAGACAGTGAAAGAAAGATAGTTGAGTAGATTGTCAGACACATACACACAGTGATAGGGTTAAGGAGAGAGAGAGAGAGAGAGAGAGAGAGAGAGAGAGAGAGAGGGGGGGGGGGGTAGAGATTGATGAAAGAGAGTGGAGAGAAAAGAAATGAGCAAAACAGAGAGAAGCAAGAATAGATATATAAATAGAGAAATATAAAAGAGAGGGGGAAGATTCAAGGCCTATCAATACCTTTTTTTTAAACTATGATGATAAAGAAGAACATGGCAAGTGCAGTAGGACCATTTTTGAAGGCACACCAAAAACTGATGATCCTAAAAACTTGATAAGCTTTTAAAGCAATCTAGAAATTGGACCAAATATCAACCTATTTTTTTAACTGTGAAATAAAAACACAATCATGTAACTTAAGAATTAAAAATTTAAACTGCCACAAGAAACCAAATTCACTTGTCCAGCAGTTATGAACTTATGAAATACTTTTTGAACAAAACACCGAGAAATTCAATCAAGTGCCGAGGGAAAACAAGAATACTGAGAATTCTGAAAACTCTTGTTGAAATCTTACATTATTGTTTTTGCACTTTGGTTTTATTGGAAATAAACACAGGCAGGTTGCTGAATTCTGAAAAAAGCAATGCATGTCACTGTTTCACACTGTAATTTTCTGAGCCTTAAACTGAATATGATATGATATTTTCATTACTGCAGAACACTCTTATACACAAACTTTAAGGACTACAATTAAAAGAATTTTCAGTTATATTATATCATAGAACTTTTGAACAATTTCATGGAAATTTGTCATACGATTTGGAACATGAACAGTTGAGTCATGTTACCGATATGTAACATGAGCAATAAGGATTTGTTTATTTGCTTCAAAACTATACTCACATAAGCTCCTTTTAGAAATTATTCCCCATCTATTTATTGTAAGAGAATCTTTTGTAAAAAGAAATTTGAACAATTAGGGCATGGAAAGCCTGTACCTGAATTCCACAGATCTAACTGGGACACATGAATACAGAAGAGAAACATGAAGAAAGAGATATATCAAACAGTTTAATGCTTCACTCTATTTCTTTGTTTTTCATACAACAGGAGATCTTTTAAGACAATGCTAGAGATGAGATGTGTCTATTCTTACGACCAAGACCCCAAAAGCCAATCCTCTTTATCAATGGATACTAATAAGCATTTTGCAAAGCAAGCTCATAGGTAAAAGTCAATCATAGGAAAATGACTGATGTTCATGACAAATAGGCTACAAAGAAAATAGACTCTTAAAGACATGGCCTGCAGGGAAGAGTGAACAGTCAATTTCTTGCCTGCACTAAAAGTTAATAAATATGGTCTTTGAGACACCACAGGTATTTTAATTGATGCTTACACTATAACTCATTTTTTCC
Organism: Elysia crispata; assembly: GCA_033675545.1. Taxonomy (NCBI): domain Eukaryota; kingdom Metazoa; phylum Mollusca; class Gastropoda; family Plakobranchidae; genus Elysia; species Elysia crispata. The sequence continues at coordinate 28,277 of JAWDGP010002145.1, read as the reverse complement.
TAAATATTAAGAATAATTTCATGACATTTTTCATAGACGTCATCCTTTTGGTCAAGAACTTCTCCTTATACAAACGAATGAAAGGATACTTATTTGATCCTTTATTAAAGCGGGCATGTTGTATGAAAGACAGAAATGTTATGTTATGATTCAATACAAGGAGCAGCAGAAAATACAACTTATGTGACAACAACAAAAATGGCTCCATGGTTCAAAGCCATATTTCATTTGTGAAGACAAATTAAAAATCTCTCCAGGCTTAAGAGATAATTTACATTGTTAACACCGCTGTTTGCAGTCAATGATTTGAAGGTAATGGATGGATTGACACTACCAGCACTGAGCGTCTGAACATGCAGGAAATGTTAAAAAATGATAACATTTTATTGCCTCTGGAAACTAAGCTTTCAAGCAGAGTCAAATCTAGCATTATTTAAAAGATTGTCTTGGTCGTACAAGACAAGAGATTATAATTGGTTGGTCATCAGACTCCTTTTCAAGGGGTGGCAGTGATTTTTTTTTTTAAATAATTGGGTAATATAAGAATGAAAAAAGCTTAACTGGCTAAATTTTATATAATATCTTTTGTTTAGGTATTATTAATTGTTTAGCTGGCTGGAATTCTAAAAAAAAATTGACCTAGATCTAGTGCGGATCATATTCTCTACATTTATCTAAATATCAAAAGATGTGTTTTTGAGTCACTATGAAGGTATATTATCTGACCTGTGAAAAAAAGTTGCTGTTTTTCAAGAAAAATATTTTTAAAAAAACTGTACAGACTCTACAGTTTTAAAGTTTTACTCAGGGTGAGATACGGAAACTAAATTATTTGTCAGATGAACTAAATCAGCAAGAAATCTTTCTGCACAGATTACAGTGCTGACATTACAATGGCATTCATAATTTTCAAACACAAAAAAAACATAAAAAGTCATATCTCTTAAAAAAACGAGTACAATAATTAATCGCTGATAAAAGGAAAAGAGATGGGTGTAAATGAGATTTTTTTTCCTATGCATTGTATGAAATGCATTAAGTTAAGGAGAGAGATGTTGAGGCATAAAGAAAAGTAGAAATACATGTAAAAGGAAATAAAGAAAGCAAGATATAGGAGGAACAATAAAGAAAAAAACTGAATAGGGAAAGAGAGGCATGGAATAAACAGAGAGAGAGAGAGAGAGACAGAGAGAGAGAGACAGACAGACAGACAGAGAGAGAGACAGACAGACATATATATATATAATGCTCATCAAATATGTTAACTCAATATGTCTCTTTACATTTCCTCTTCCTTTACAACCCTAACCTATACCCCATTGATTTATCAGACTGTTGTCTTTTTTTTTTTGGTATGTTGTTGCTTTTTTAACCTCATTTCATAATCTGTGATATGATGACCGAATAAAAAGAACCCCTTTCATAACCATTTATAACTAATTTATGTTACTGTTTAAGGAGCATTTAATTTCATGCAATCAAACATAATCCGCTTTATATGATCAATCTATTTCAACATTTAAAACTTGAATTCATAGGTAAATTTTTTTTTCAATAAAAACTTTCACATTTAAATAATCTAAAGGTATAAAAATATTCTCCACAAGAAATATCACAGCAACACAGAGGGTATGCATGCAGCACCAGTTTAAAAGTCAACAGAGTACTGGGCAACAGTCATAAGCTTGGCTTCGTAACTTGTGCAAATATTAGTGGTGGTTATTTATAATTCTGGACCTTAATTCTATGACCTAGATATTTTTTAGTCAGGTATTTCTTTAAAATGAATAAAATAACTCACATCTTTTCCGTTTACCAAGATAGGGTTGTTACTGCGATTTCTCAGAGCAATGTGCAAAACTGCCCGATCCTCAGTAAAATTGATTTTTTCACCTGCAAACATGGCATCCCTCATTTGTTCAACTTGCCGGGATTTAAGCTGTTAAAAAATTTAATTTGCATAAAAATGAACGTATAAATGGTTAAAAACATAAGAAAGGCACAGGAATAAAAATTCAATACCCAGTACTATTATTTTAACCTTAGGTCTTATACAGTGTTGAGAGTCAATTATGGCACATGATATTCTTCTTCAGCATTTCGTTTTTTCTATCTTTATCAATTTTATTTTACAAAAAGCGCTTTAAAAAATCTTTGTAAATACAAATCTGAACTTCCTACTTCAATTCTTATCTTGTGCAATGGGAATCAGCAAGATGAAAAGCTTAAATATCACTTAATTTTTTTTTCAATTTGCCTAGAGTTAGACTGAATGGGGAGACCAAGCTGATTATACTTAAGTCTTTTAAACATGAACATTAACTTGCCACATCCATCAGTAAACTGAAGACATCATCATTTATCAGGTTTTTGGAGTAGTCGACAAGCAATGGTCCATCCTTACCATTTATTTGAACACTGAAATTAAATAATTTAGAAACCTTCTCAGACTGCTATGTAGACTAATAAAATTTTCTTGTTGTTAAACTGTTAAATTCTTAGATATCATTGTAACATTAATAGGAAGGATAAAGACAAATGGAATATGTGTTGTTTCTTTACAATAAATTTTTCTTACTGCTTTGGAAGAAGGCTTATCTAGGAAGTAACATACATGATACAAATTTAAAATCTACAACAGTTCTCTTTCTCCAATTGAACAGAGACCAGGCAAAAAGATTCAAATGTGAGAAGACAAAATGGGACAAAATTGATATAAGTGGCATCAACATTAAAAATTCCACAAGGTCTTTTAGATTTACTTATTTTAAAACCTTGACTTAGTTTTCTTTTGATAGAACCACATTTTAACTGGTCAGTAAAATATACAAAGATTCCATTATTCATTCTTTAAAAATATCAAACCATTTGCCTACTTGAATTTATCAAATCGGTGAGGATCTTTGTTGAACATGTCAAGCATATTCAGAGTCTTGGCATTAGTTTCATAAAAGCTTTTCAGTTTTATCCATGCGGGATCCTTGGTCAGAAATTGTTTGGCTGCCATGTTGTCAAGTCAGTGCTGATCTAGACCACCCACAGAGATGAAAAGAATCTCTTTTTTGGATACTGAAAATATTTTAAATCATAAATATGATGTATCATCTAGAAATAAAACTGTAGATATTGTACCTGAGCTTTTTCTATAATTTTTTGCTTCAAGATAAAATTATACTGCGACTTAATTAATTAAACACTTATACAAAGTCAGCTTGATTTTTAATTTCTCAATTTCAAAGTTTAACTGATATTTCAATTACATTGAACACTTAGTGACCTCAAATCAAAGTGCAAGAGACATATGCTCTATAGAATGCATTCTCTCCCACACCACCATCACACACACAATTTTTCATCTTTGTGTGAGTAGAATCTGTAATGATTTAAAACTAAAATGTTAAAACCTTTAAATCACAAAAACATTGTAAGGTAGTCTATATGGTCATAAGGATGAATAACATGCTCAATTTACTAGACTGATTTTTATTATTTAAGATCATAAGGAGCTGGCATCTCTTAAATTAAGTGTCATTTGCAAACAATATAATAAAGCCTCTGCACGGGTGTAGCCAAGACTAGATCTAGATTCATAAATGTTCCTTTTTATAGCACATGATATGTATAAAAATTTACAAATAACACATCTCTTTATTGAATGATCTTTATTAATCACAAAAAAAAAAGAACTTAAAATCCTCACAACTAAGGCAAGTCAATATATTTTAATTTTTTTTTAAAAGAACTCTCAAAAACACATATTCAAAGTTTATAAGTAAATTTCACCCTTACAAAATAAATGTACACATTACACAGGTCTAAAAATGCATCCAATCTGAATTAAGTTTTCCTTCGTTTCTTTATTTTTTTTTCTTTCTTGTACTTTCTTTTTTTTTCTTTCTTGTACTTTCTTTTTTTTTTTTTTTTGAGTTTGCTAATAACTATGAAACAACAGTAAATCAAGAGGAGAAAAAACAAAAGAAAATGCACATAAAGGTTAAAATGCCAAGATCCTGTGCAGTGATATTAATTACTGATAATCATTTTCTTGACACACATGGAGCAGTAGGCCTACCTATGACAAAAGTCACAAAGGGATAAGAGCTAGCCAATCAGTGACAGCATATATATTGAATTCAAAGACACCCTTTTTTTATTAAAAATGTAACTCTTTCGTTCGGGCCAGCTTAAGGTGCAAAAACAAATTTTTACGCAGGCTCAGGTAAAAACGAAACTTATATCTTTGAAATCTAAAGAGGTGAACAAAAAATAGTGAAATAAATCTCAATTTTATAAGAAGTCTCATAATAATCCATCTTCAAAACCATATATTTACTGAGACAGCCATCTGATTCTTTCATTAAATATCTTACATAAATTTATTTTCATAGTTACATTCAACTCTTTTAAAAGTGGATGACCTGTAATTGACACAAATCTATCATTTAAAAGCCTAAAACACCAAATATTTGATGGAATAAATAGCCCTCCAATGCAGCTTCAAGTGTAGGCCTCACATAGATATCTTACCAGGCTATTTTGATGTTTCAAGAAGAAAACAAAGATCTAGAACGTAAACATGGGGTTTAGTCATTGATGAGAGCTGAGTGATAGAGACAGATTAAATTTATGCACAAAAAAAAATGAAGGTCTAGATCTAGATCTTGATCGATCCTAGGCTGAAATAGCTCATTTCAAATGATATTCCAGAGCCTAGGGAAATTCTAATCTAAATTTAGATACATTTTGGAGCCACATTACTATGTTATAGAATCTAGCTTCATATATATATACTAATGAATCTAATTTAGATTAGAGACATTCTGGATCTAATTCTACATCTAGACCTTGATATCCAGTTCTAAAAGAATAAATCCATTCTTGCACATGTTTCATGTAGAATTTCTCTTTAGATCTAGAAATCTAGATCTAGAGTCTAGATTGTAAGGCTGCTAATTTAATGTTTTGCCTTATAAATAGATTATCATAGAGGCCTACGTTATACTTATAAAAAATTTGAAGTTACAGACTTTGACTTCTAGAAAAATTCTAGATTTAGGTCTAGTTTGCTGCGCTGGTTGATCTTGCTGGTTTGTATTTAACTCAGTTACTGAGTAAGGTACCGGCACTGTATTAGATTAGTCTTTGACTGCTTGATAGATCTAGATCTAGATCTTAGAATGCAATTTTGAGTCTAGATCTAGTAGGCCTACTAGAGATCTAAATATAAATTGGTCTCGATGTAAATATTTATAGAAGCCTCATTATTCTTTCCTTTAATAAACGATATGATAAAAATGGATCTTGATGCCTCAACGGTTATGCATACATCAAAGCTTCAGAGATGTTGAAGTCGGGCTAAAATGCAATTTTGATATAGACCAGGATATAGACTTGGGGATAGATGCAGATCTAGCCCCAGTTCAAGAAGTCACTTCAGAAAAATGAAAGTAGACCTTATGAGAATGAACCGGACAGTATCGTGCAATCCTACACGGATATTATTGTTCACGAGCTACTGACGAAAAGTTACTAACAAGTCCATGGTAAGTTTTGCTTTACAAAAGCTCTCTCGTAAAACAGTAATATTTTCCAAAAAGAAAAACTGAAAGAGATTTCTCGGACAAATAATTTCTGACAAAATGCAAGTTTCCTCAGCGGTTTGACTGGAGTAAAGTTGAACCCGTTGGAGATGAATATATGCGCAAACGCTCGCTTCTCTTCTACTCTTATGCAAGTGGATCAATGCTGATTATCTTTGACTGACAATATCAGCTGTCAGTGCCTGAAGAAACGCAAGACGTGGAGAAAACCATGTCAACGTGAAAAAAAACAGCTGCCCATAGCAAGAATTTAAATTTTGAATTGTTGAATTTCGTTATTATTAACTTTTGTCTCAAGCCATGCGTTTGAAAAATGCGTTTGGTTACCGGTAATCATAATCGATAAGTTTTCGGTTCTTCTAAAATATTTGTCTTTTTCCGCCGGTAAAAGTTGAGGCAAGCGTCCTTGACAATATCCTTCTAAGTAGGGTCAAGGTTGACAGCAGGACAAACATGAAATTTAACAAACTCATTATGAGCAAGCATCCTCTACGCAACTCTATATTTCTCCAGATCTTTGTCTTCCTTTCATTTTTTTCTCTCTTGTTCGCTAGATGTGCACTTCTGTGGCTCACGGTGTGTGACTCCTACAAGCCACTCTAGGCTTTTAAAGAGCGTTTTTGTTTTAAATAGTTTTATTTTTCATTTTTTTTTTTTGGTTTAGGCAGATCTATCTGCACAATGGAGATATTGTGTAGCTCTGAAGCATAATGTTATAGCTCCTGTTCTACAGTGGCTTTGGTCTATCTCTCATATTTGGCACTTTCTGCGCACATGATGGATTATACATGTAATTGTTGCGCCCAGTTCTTAACATAATAATTTGTTCGCCTGTAACGTTAATGGTCATTTTGCTTTGTTTGTTCGTTGTTGCTGTTGTTGTTGTTGTTGTTGTTGTTGTTGTTTTGTTGTTGTTGTTGTTGTTGTTGTTGTTGTTGTTTTGCTTGGGTTATTTCTGATTGTTCTTTTGTTGTTTTGTTTTTGTTTTTTGATTTGGTTTGGCGTTTTTGTTGTTTTTTTGTTTTTTTGTTTTTTGCCGTTTATTTTTGTCTTGTTTATTTACCTGATTTTTTCAAAAATAAATTAGGATCGCTTCAAATCCATTTCCTGGGTTGCTGAGTTATCATTTTGGTCCTGGCTTCGTTGAAAGTGTTCATGCCTAATTTTTCCCCTTTTTATAAGAAATGATACCACTTTTTTAAACTCTCTACCCACTTTTCTCACTTTACTTAGATGAACAATTTTTAAAATATGATTGAATCGAATCGCAAGCTTGAGACAGTTTACTATACTATTTTCTCATACATATAGGCTATTTAATTAGATCCAGTTAGCACAATGCGGGTGCCGTTAAATTTGAAAATGTAGCGAGAAAATGACAAGTTGAACAGAATGTGAAATCTATAGTGTTCACTTAATCTGCTTGTCACACATGGAGCCTGTCTGCATTCATTATTCACCTATAAATTACAAGAAAAGAAAACCTACCCTAACTACTCTTGACTAGAAGAATGAAAAAAAAACTTTTTTTTTTTATTTTTCGACATAAAAACTTGACAGATTTATAAAAGAAGGGTATGAGAGAGAGAGAGAGAGAGAGAGAGAGAGAGAGAGAGAGAGAGAGAGAGAGAGAGAGAGAGAGAGAGAGAGAGAGAGAGAGAGAGAGAGAGAAGGAGAGAGAGGGGGAGGGGTTCATCTGTTCATCAGTGGAATGTGAAGATTTTGGATTCCTTTAGGTATGTAAGAGCCAAGTTCCGACCCACAAGGCCAATCTCCAGCGTAATATAAGAAGAGTCGATTAGTCATAAACGGTCCCTTTTGTGAACTTTAAAGGACTCGTCGAAATAGTAGGACTAAGTATGATTTTGGCCGTCTAAGTTTCTTTCCTTTTAGTATTGTTATTTACAGACCTTTAGGTCGAAATGTGTCACGGCAAATTTTGCTTTGCAGTCATTCATAATAACGGTTGCGGGAACTTTGATTTTTAAATAGCATCGTTTACAAAAGGATAATGCTACGGCTATTTGACTGTTTAAATTTTTTATTTAATCTCTGATAATTTTATGCAACCTGAGGAGCTAAGGAAAAGGCATGTTTGAAATTCCAATATCTTCAAAATTAAAGCGGGTGAGTAGCGATTCATTTGGCTTGAATGTCAGACACGTATTTTCAGTTTCCCTTATTGCTATGTCCCCAGCCCTTTCCCTCTTTTTGAAATCTTGAGCATAATAAGAATATAATTATTACTTCATAATAGACCAGCTGAATTTTACTACAAAATTTTCTAGATTGTAGTTTTCATTTTTGAAATACAAATAGTAATCATTTTCAATTTTGTTTAAATTATAAATCTGTGATGTATCTATTCCGTGAACTTAAACTCATCTCCCTAACAAAACTCAAATCTGTTAAAGAATGACAGTGTCTACTTTTTCCTATTTTTTTTTTGATTGTTTCAACTGCTCATTTATTTTATAAAAACAAAACAAAAAAATACCTACATCATCTATATATAATTACAAAAATAAAACTTTTTTTTCCAATGGTAGCATCAGACAACATCATAAGGGGCATAATTATCATAAAAAATGTCCACAATTTCGCGGTTAATAAAGGCGTTGTGTTTCAGAATTTAAGTATACAAGTATGTCGCTGATATTTTTGTGGCAGATAAAAT
>JAWDGP010002145.1:0-17500 GCA_033675545.1 Elysia crispata | reverse complement strand
ATTGCTAGCGGATTTAGAGGAGGGAGGAGAAGAGTTGGACACGATCGAAGAGGGAGACGAGACAGAAATAAACGATGTTGACGACATTGGAATGGAAATTGATCGGCAAGGATCAAATGTAACTGTTAGAAGTGTAGCTAAATTGAAAGATAGCGTTGAACTTGAAAAAATATTGTCTGAAATTGAATACTATTCTTCAAGACCTAAGCGCAACGCAGTGGCTGGGCCAGTTGAAGCAGACCCAGAATATAAATTGATCGTCGATGCCAATAATATGACTGTTGAAATTGACAATGAAATAAATGTGATTCACCAATTTACAAAGGATCTTTATTGCAAAAGATTTCCTGAATTGGAATCTTTAGTGCCCACTCCTTTAGAGTACATAGGGACAGTTAAGGAGCTAGGCAATAACATTCTTGAAAAATCCAAAAATAATGAGGTACTTCAAGACATTCTTACATCAGCAACTATTATGGTAGTTAGTGTTACAGCTTCAACCACGCAAGGTGTTGAGTTGTCAGAGGCTGATTTGGCAACAGTAATGGAGGGTTGTGACATGGCCATAGAACTAAACAAAAGTAAAGGCAAAATATTTGAGTATGTTGAATCAAGAATGACATTCATTGCACCAAACCTGTCTATCATTGTTGGGGCTTCTATTGCTGCTAAACTGATGGGAACTGCTGGAGGCCTGACAAATCTTTCAAAAATGCCTGCCTGCAATATTTTGCTCCTTGGAAGTCAGAAAAGGACTCTTGCTGGATTCTCAAGCACAAGTATTCTTCCACACACAGGGTTTATTTACCATAGTGAGTTGGTTCAGAAGATGCCGCCGGATTTGAGAAGAAAAACAGCTAGAGTGATAGCAGCAAAATGCACATTAGCTGCCAGGGTAGATAGCTTCCATGAAAGTGTTGATGGGACAGTTGGTGATCGACTGAGAGGAGAGTTGGATGGAAAGATAGACAAGATGACAGAACCACCACCTGTGAAGTTTTCTAAACCTCTTCCTGCTCCCATTGAACAGTCAAAGAAGAAAAGAGGGGGTAGAAGAGCAAGAAAAATGAAGGTAAAATGAAGCTTTGAAAGAATTTAAAATTTGTTGAAACTTCTGCATGTAAATCACAAACTAGCAAACATATTCTCTTTGAGTTTTATCATTTTTATGATTTTACAATGTATTTTAATGTTAATTGAAAATAGATTTTATACATAATGCCTGAAAGGTTTGTTTACCATTATCTTTTATCAATCAATCAGGTGCCATGCTCTTTAGCGTAGGCCATCATGACCTTCCAGTTCCACGCATCTCTATCCCTTATTGCTTTCAGTGCTTCTGTCACTCTTCCTACTTTGAGCCACGTTGTTAGTCTATCCAACAGCTTTTCATGCTATATTCTTCTGCTGCGCTTTCCCTCCATCATTTCAGTTGTCACAAGATGTTCTAGAATCTTTCTTCTCATCACTTGGCCAAAAAAGGTTGCTTGACATTTACGTATTCTATTTATAATATAATTGATCTTGTTGTGCCAGCTTCTCGTAGCACTGTTTTGTTTGATTTCTTTGCAGTCCATGAGATTCAGGGTATTCGCCGTTGCCTCCAGTTTCTTTTGTACTTGTTTTGAAATTGTCCAGGCCTCGCATCTATACATCAAAATAGGTTCAATATAGCACTTCAGGGCTAGGGCTCTTCTTCTTGTCTGAATCGAGATGTGGTTATATTTTCTTTTATACTTATATTAAATTGTATTTTTACTGGCTTAACAAATGAACCTCTTTTCTTTTTAAGAAGTTACAGTCCCCTTAAAGAATGTTTTTTTTCAATCTGTCAGGAACGCCTAGGCCTCTCTGAGCTGAGGAAACAGGCAAATCGGATGAATTTTGGTCAAATTGAAGAGGACGCCTATCAGGATGATCTAGGGTTTTCTATGGGAACAATGGGCAAATCAAGTTCAGGCAAGATTAGAGGTGCACCTGTGGATGCTAAAACAAAGGCTAGAATCTCCAAAACACTGCAGCAGAAACTTAGCAAGCAGAACCAAACATGGGGAGGGAGCACAACAGTCAAGAAACAGGTAGGAGTATTCGTTCATTTCTTTCGATTCTTAAGTGCTTAAGCTTTAGGCAGCAGGAAGCGTTTACTGGGAGATAAATGTACAAGAGTACCTTTTTTCTCATTAGTTTCCAGAGGTTGCTTTGCAGTGTAGTTTGTGAGAAGTCAACCCTTTTTTGCCTTCTCCTCTTCATATTAATTCTAAAGGACTCGAACAAGAGGCGATGCAAAGAGAAATATAAAATGTCTTGCAAAACTACACTAGACTTTCAGACCTTGGTCCTGCAGTTGAGTCTGGAACTCAAAATTTTTTATTGCGTTTGAATAAGTGCTGAATTGAAAAGTGGTTTTAGCTTAACTCTTGAAACTTGTGAGGATAGCCTATCTTCAGTTGTGATTTGCATTGAGTATTTGAAGATAAGATAGTCAGCAGCCCCTTTGAAGGCTACAGAAACCATGCATTGGAAGGGTTGGAATGGGAAACACACACATGCAAGAGTGGATGAAAATAGTTAAACCTTTTGTAGGCAGGTTTGATTATTTATCAGTCTACTACTATTAGTGGTTAGTTTTAACTGAACATCATAGGAGTGATTCAAATCTTAAGATAAGGCCTATTGCTGATAGTTACTATTGATCAGTTGCTGTCAAATTTACATCAGGGGCAACATGATAATTTTTAAAGTTGTATTCAGTAAATTTCTTATCAAATTCAGGTGTTATGACTGAGGGGCATTTGGCTACAATGATATCATGATAAGCTAGTTCAATGAAAGACTTAAAATGGCAAAGAGGGATTTGACAAGAATTGAAACATGGAACATTTGAACATAGACTAAATGATTGTGAGATATCTGATATGTATTGCTTGATGCTGCTGAACTGTATGATAGTGTATGACATCAGGTTAAAAAAAAAGATGTGATCACATTTGTAATGAACATCATGCGTTAATTTCTACAACTTAACATTTATTGATATGAACGAAAATGATCTTTGCTCCAGATCAAGTTATGAAAGGTCACTATCAAAATCTACATTTTAGTTTTTAATTTTCGCTGTGTGCATGGTCAGTGATTGGAAAGAAAAATAAACCTCAAGACAGTTAATTATATTGTGAAAGTTGTACCATGATTAAATATATACACAGTTAACGTTTGGTGGAAAGAATCTCCAAAATATAAACTTTTTGCAATATCGAATAATATGCAACAGAGCTACCATCAGTACTGATTTCAATATTTTAGTACTAAAATGATGTTCAAAATACTGAACTTCCAAAGACTGCCTCAAAAATTGAAATGGCTTGTTAGACCCATGTAGGTTATATTTGAGTGTCATTTCACTCTTAAGCCTTTCACTTAAAAATTGTTTATGACATATTCTCGTTTTCTTCTTTTTCTTAAACTAATATCAGTATATTACATAAATTTATTTAAGTGGCAGCGGGAATATGAGAGGGACCTCATAGGTCTTAACCAAGAAATTTGTGCTGCTTGGCAATTCATGTTTAAAGTTAATACAGTTCAATATACATGTAATACTGATTAGCTTTCAACACATTGTTATCATCATTATTGTCTTTGCATCAAACAGTAAACCTCTTCAGTTTGTGCTAAAATGCTGAAATAGGGTTTCATGCGTACTTAATGATGTTTCAAGAATTGACAGCTCTTCATTTATGCATTAATCTGAGGCATATAATTATGTCTAAAACCAGTCCTAATGAGTAGGATCTCATAAATTTCAAAAGTACATCAATAATTTCTTGCAATCATCACCAGGGAGAGACTAAGGGATCTGCATTTATGCTCTCTCTCTTTTTCTTTGTTTAAAATTTTCATTGCACAAATATTAAAAATTTGTTTTCTCTTCTGTTGGTATCAGGTGGAAGGTACAGCCTCCAGTGTTGCTTTCACACCTCTCAAGAATCTGGAAATTTTCAATCCTCATGCAGCAGAGACCAAAGTTCAACAATCCACCCAGCGATATTTCTCCACCACAGGCTCATTTCTGAAAGTAAAGAAAGAGCCTGGCTCTATGGGACCTCCATCCTCAGGTGCAGGCCCATCAAGTTCTAGATAAGAAAAATATGATGTACTTCATATTTCTTTATGTGCAGTCTTGATCTTATTTTTAATGTATATGTTTTAACCTTAAAAAAATGTTCTGGTTCAGATTTCAGCTGTTAAATCCATATTTTTCCCTATACTTGTCATTTTTTGTGCAAATATCAATTCAATGCTAAAAGTATGACTTTCAAGTTTCTTGGACACATTTTCTAAAATGTTAATTCCGTAACAGGTATGATAGTGCTAAAGCTTTGCTTATTAGACTTGAGAAATTTTGAAGTACATGCATATGTGTTCATTTGGCAACTGAAATATATGGATAAAAAACAATGTCAAGGAAACCAAATATGTCAGAGAAATGATTTTAATGAAGTTAGAAGATGGATTGTCCTATTTGTACTGATTTTAGGAAAGTTGACAATTAACATTCTATTCATTTCTCTCATGACTGGCTTAAATTATTGAATGGGTTTGTTTGACAAAGTTATGAAATGCAGCAAGCAAGATCATTTTATTTTTAATCAGAAATCTTGAAGTGAACAAAAACTGTGTAGAAAAGTTTAGAAGGATATGATCTTTAACATTGCAGTTTATCACAACTGATCTACTAATGATGAATAAAATTTTCCCTTTCTTGTGCATGGAACTAGGTTGTCACAATTTCTTAACTTATAAAGTTGTCTTGCCTTGGTGTCGCCATAAGATGTAATAATGACAAGTTGTCTTTGAAATTTAAGGGTATTGTATTACCTGTTTTGAAGAATAACTCCTCTGTTTCTGGTTTCACAAATCTTTATTCATGGACAACAGATGATGGATTCATCTGTGGACGACATAGAAACACTACAGATAAGTTGTATGACATTTATGACTCACTCTCACACATATAAAGTAACATGAACTAATCCTCTATAACCATACATCCCCCCCAAGTTCATGGTGCATCACTCTTATCCCTTAATTGTCTCCCTCCTTGCCCATGAGGTTTAATTTCCTCTTTTAAACCCGCTCTGTTGTGTGACAGAAGGCGTTTCAAGGCTGCAGGAACTCTTGTTTCGCCTTTTCGGGAGGGCTCTAGTGTTTGGGGTTCGGAGGATGGCTCAGGGATTCCAATTTGCTCCTCAACTGGTGCATTGGCAGGGTTTGTCTCAGCATGTGCTCCGTAAGTTTCCCGTATGCGCTTTTGTCCGATTGGAGTTTCCTCCTCTGATGATGGAAAGAGTCTGTCGTTTAAGCTACTTGGTGCTGGTGCTGGCTGAATGACCATGCTGGCAGGCTGGAACTGGCGCAAAAAGCGTCGATTCCTTGAAGTTAGACGGCCTGATCCATCAATCTTGACAATATACTGATCATTTGCGCCCACATCAACGACTATGCCAGTACGGTCCCACCGCTTAGGACTATTGCCAGTCTGGTTTTGGACAAAACACCTGTCACCAATAGACATCTTGGCCAAATTTCTAGCATGTTCATTGAGCTTCTCTGATGTCTTGACAAACCTGGTTCGTAATGCAGATTCCTGGGCTGCCCACGCTTCTCTCCAAATGGGATTTATGGCTGTATTGCTGAATTTATCAAGTCTATTCATAAACGAGAAAGCGTCTCTAACTGGATGTCCAAAAACAATTTCAGCAGGTGAAGCTTGCAGTCAGGATCAGGGGTGTTCCTAAGTTGCAGGAGAGCTTTTAAGAATTTATCACTGTTAAGACTTCCTGATGGGTTGACATTGGATCTAAGCAGACGTTTTACTGACTTAACCGCCACTTCCGCATGCCCATTGGATTGTGGGTGGTAAGCAGCTGATTTCCTATGGCATACACCCCATCTAGAAAGAAAATCCCTTGTCTGGCTGGCAATGAATTCAGGGCCCCCGTCAGATGATAGCTCCTCTGGTACTCCAAAAGTGGCAAAAAATTTCCGGAGACATGCAATAAAGTCATTTGCTCCAGCATGGGCACTCCCCGCAGGGGTTGAATACACTTCAGGCCATCCTGATAGGCGATCTCCAACCACTAGGTAGTGATGACCTCCGTAATCAAAGAAGTCTGCAAAGATTTTCTCTAAAGGCGTTGAGGGGGGACATGCTGGGGATGTGGGGTGTTGAGCTTGAGATGGTGCATTCACATTACAATCCATGCACTTGGCTCTGACCTGCTGAATGTCCCTGGTCATTCCTGGCCAAAATACAATTGATTGAGCCCGTTGTTCCATTGTTGAAACTCCTTGGTGTGCCGCATGGAGGCTGTCAACAACATGTTTCCTTAAGGATGATGGTATAACTGCTCTATCTCTGTAGAGAATGACATCACCTGAAACATAGAGAGAATCCAGATATTCTGCGTACTCACTCAGCTCTGGCTTGACCTCTTGTTCCTCATCTTTTGGTGATTGGAGGATATTCAATAGGGCTGACAATGTGCTATCTTTTTGGGTTTCGGCTGCTATGCGCTCCCATGATATGGCAGTAATATCTTCTACTTCCCTGCATATGGATGATGCAATCATACTTTCTGACATGTCTGTGACGGACGTGGCATCATGCGCATGTGGTGATGGGTACCTTGACATAGTATCAGCAACACTGTTTGTAGCTCCCGGCATGTGTTCAATGTGGAAATGCCATTGTAACGTTCGTTGCTTTAAACGAAAGAGCCTTGTGTTGGAGATGTCATCCAATGTCCTATCCCCAAAGATTTTGGTCAAAGGTTTGTGATCTGTGACTACTAGTAAGTCCTGACAGCCCTGAGTAAAGTACTTGGTCTGCTCTAGCCCCCATGCGATCGCTAGAGCTTCTCCTTCTATCGCCGCATATCGTTGCTCACCACCATTGAGAAAGTGTGATCCCGCCAAGGTGATCTTCCAGCCTTCAGGGCAACTGTCCGGCAGAGTGGATTCACAGTTGCAATGTTTCTGTAACAGCAGGTAGCCAATGCCTTCCTTTGACCAATCTGGGCAAAGACATGTTGGTCTTTTGACATCAAATATCTCAACACCTTTGCATATAGCTTTGATTATCACTTCCTTGGATTCCTCAAATGCTCTGTTGAGAACAGGGGTCCAAAAGAATTTATATTTTGGGCTGAGGAATGGTCGGAACAGTTTCAAGGCATCCCGTAGCTGTGCATAATTGGCCACCTGATTTATCAACCCAAACCAGCTCCAGATGTCTGTTGTGCTTGTTGGAGTAGGAAATGACTGAATGGCATCAATGTACTTTGGCAGGGGAAGGATTCTGTCCTCTGATATCCTGAAGCCAGCGAAATCAACCTCTCTCTGCGCAAATGGGAACTTGTCAGGGTTCAGGACTATCCCTGCTGCTCCGCATGTGGATAGAAGATCAATGGTCCTCCACCAGTGTGCCTCCAGGTCGTCATCGTAGTGACATGTGTCGTCTACACAGCGTTCCTTTCTCTCAAAGTGTGACAGAATTGCATCAAACCGCCGATTGTACCCGTTCCCTGATGAAAGAAAGCCCTGGGGTGCGCGGGTATACCTCCATCTTCCATATGGTGTCATGAAAGTAGTGAGATGTCTATCACTTTCTCTCAGTGGGACACTGTGATACCCGTTCCATGCGTCAGTAACGGTCTTCCAAGTTTTGCCTGGGATGCGCCTTGCGAGGGGAAAGGGGGCTTCTGCTGAGAATGTCTCACGTTTGCAGAATCTGTTAAAGGGGGAGAGATCAACGATTCTTCTTGGGCTTCCATCGTGTTTCCTGGTGACTACCATGCGATGACACCAGGTAACTGGCTCCCCATATGGAACCTTCTCTATCACCCCCAAGGCCTCGTCTCGCTCAAGGTCTTTGAGGACCTGGTCTTGCCAGTGAAGGGGTATGGGTGCTGCTGTATGGTAGGTCTTGGGCTTGGCTGTCTCATCCACATGCATCTCTACTGGAGGTCCTGTCATACAAGGCAAGGGCCTGTGGGGGCATGTGTTAAATGTGGATTTACTGTACCTTTCCAGCAACCAATCTCGCATTTTCCCATTGTTCTCGGGTATAGCAGCAAAGGGCAGCAAAGAGGGTCTCTGGGGAATGGATTCACGCTGTGGGCAGTTGCATACATGCTCACCTTGTTGTGCACTACTGCAGCCTGAATTGATAGACCTCACATACTGTTGGTTTTCCTGTGTCTCTAGTTCATCTGGTGTGGACTGAGCACATGCACCAACTGTTGGGAAAGATCTGTCAACAATACCCAAATCAAGCATAGTATCATATGATAAAAAGAAATTCACACAGTCTGATACATAAACTAAACATGTGCTAGAGACTATTTCACCACCTGGGGATTTTGGGTTCTTATTGGCTGCTCTCATGTCCATATTCACATGCACTAAATCAGATCTTGAGAATCCGTTGTCGGTAAAGTTTTTCAGGCCCCAGAGGTTTGACATGGCCTCTCTGTCTACAATTCCTTTGATGAGGGCTTCCGGTCGGTTCTTGTTACGCTCGGCCAGGGTGATACCGATATCTACTCGTGGATCACTTGATTTATTAGTCTTTTTAAATTCACTCTTTGAGATCACTTCCCGATTTAGGAATATTGCCCCTATCTGGGAGACAGCGAGCTCAGTTGACAGCGAGCTGAGAGATGTATGTTCCTCCTTGAAGTTCTTGCGACGACTGGCTCTCCAGCAGTTTAAACATTTGGTGTGTGGTTTGGTGTTCCAGGAACCATTTGTCTTCTGCTTATAAATGTCAAATTTCTTCCCACAGTTGGGACATGGCACTTGCTTGTTTGTGTCTGGTGGTGAGAGCTTCTTGGGGGTATCATTCTCTTGAGCCTGTCTTTTCTTGAATGCTGAGAGTGCCGACATGGATGTGGTTGGTGTAGCATTCCTAGCCATTTCACGACCTTCAACAAAAGCGATGACGTCATTGACACTTTTGTTCTGTATGTCATGTGTACCAAGGGCCTCCCTCCAAATGTCGAGGTCTGCGATCCCAGCCAAAAGGACATCTCTAACCGTCTCTGTTGTGTAGTCAGCCTGAACAGTTTCATTGCATTTGCATGTAGCAGTTGTTGTGGACATACATGTTTCAGCCTTGCCCTTTACTCTGGCGGCAAAAGTGCGGAATAGTTCGTCGGGCGCTTGGCGAAGCTGCATGAGTTCAGTTCTTCTCACACCAATAGCAACAAGTATCACTGCAAACTGTCTCATTGTTGACTTGACTTCATCGATGGGTTTTGACTGAATGTTCGGACCTGCCTTCAGCAGGAGGTCGCCCAGGGGTTCCGAGGCGCATTGGAACAGCTCAAGGAGGCAGTGGCCTCCCCTATGCCTGATCCCGTCTTGAAGGCCTCCCATCTCCTGACGAACCCATTCCACACCAATGTCAATTCTTGGACGATCAAGTTTAGGTTGGGGTGGTGCGGGAGTGGGGGTGGTTTGAGTGTGGGCGAGGGCATGGATGTTGAGGAGTGCCACCACGACCTGGGCGTCTTCTGCGTCTGTTTCATAGGCACAGCCTGGAATGGGGCATTTAACCGTCGGCATCTTGAGACAGCAAGTGATGGGGCTATAATTCTATGGTGAGGGCAGCTTCTCTAGGCGACAGTGGAAGATAACTGTTTGATCAAGACTTGAGGACAAAACTCAAGATGATAGATCTACTTTCTTATTTACGCCTTTTCAAAATCTGGGACTAAAGAGTGTTCTGACAACAATTCAACTGGATTATTATGGCAGATGAATCCATCATGAAGAATAACTCCTCTGTTTCTGGTTTCACAAATCTTTATTCATGGACAACAGATGATGGATTCATCTGTGGACGACATAGAAACACTACAGATAAGTTGTATGACATTTATGACTCATTCTCACACATATAAAGTAACATGAACTAATCCTCTATAACCATACATGTTTCATAACCCTTAAAACATCAAATAGAACCATCATCTGTATTAACAAAAACCATTATAAATGACTATAACTGTTGCTGATATTTTTATTATTGTTATTATTGTTGTTATTATTATTATTATTATTATTATTATTATTATTATTATTATTATTATTATTATTATTATTGTTGTTGTTATTATTATTATGACTTTAGTACAAGCAGGTCTTCCCTGAGCAAACTATGCTACAAAAAGAGATACTAAGGGTTTACTCTGAAGCTCTGGATAGCTTGGTTTTTTTTTATAAACACCAAATATGATCACCTGTTAACAGGATTTTCCTGAAATGAAATATTTGCGCCACAAAAAGTGATTAATAGCCAGTCACACTTCCATTTATCTTTTATATTAAAAAAAAAAATAAGGTTGATCATGTATACCACTGAAGTAAATCCTTTCACATCTGACTTTTACCTTTTTGGTATTTGTGGCACTTTAAAGTGAGTATAAATTTCATCAATGGAAGAAAATAATTGCATCATTGAGTCCAAATAGATTGGGTGACACCAAGGCATTGTTATGTAGAAAAGAACAATATCTTAGTTGGTGAAAAAGATAGCATGAGATTATCATCATTCTTTGAAGAGATGTTATATTTTGTTCATGCCATAAGAAATCTGCTACCTCTTTTTCTTGTTTTCATTTTTTTTTATGAATTTAAATCTTTGGCACCCAACTCAATAGAAATGGTTATAAAACCAGTTTTGCAAGTCAGTCTTATGTTAGAATACTGAATACAATGTATGTGAAGAAATAAAGACAGACAGTTTTTCTTGCCCTTTGCAAATATAAAAAAAATAATATTATTACAACTTAATAATATCCAAAGATATGACACGTATAGTCCTATTCCATTTACTTTGACTGGAATCATGAAATTCATTTCACAACGGCTTAATAACTAATATAAAATATGAAACTGCAGGGGCATGCAATACAAAACCTTTAAAAAAAAAATCTACATACACACATCTTTTTTATCAGGTTTATTCAAACTGAAAAAAAAAAAGCTACATACATGCATCTTTTTTTATAACATATTACTTATAATCACTTTACATATTTTACACATTTTATGCAAAACAATCTAAAGTAATTATTTTTAGATTGTCAAGATGTAATTAATCTGATATCTTTTCATTTATTTAATGGTTAAGGTCCCCTATGAATCATCTGCTTTGCAAAAATTGGTGTAATCAAAACGCTCAATACTGTACCTGAAATTGCATATAAAAACATTCTTGACCAATGTAAGATCTTGAAATACAGTTTACAGTTTACAAGGCTGTGTCCCTCCACTGCAGGAAGTAGCCCTCCGCGTCAGCCTTCCATCCATCTCTGTCTTTGGCGTCTCTGCTCCATGTGGCGCCCTTGATCTTGACAATATCGTCTCGCCACCGCCTCACTTGTCTTCCTCGTGATCTTTTCCCGTGTCTAGGTTGCCACTCGGTGACTCTGAGTGTCCATCTGTTGTCTTGATACCTTGCCGCATGACCAGCCCACTTCCATTTCTGCTTGGTTATAAAGTCGACTATATCTTTTACTTGTGTTCTTCTTCTGATTTCTTTGCACGGTACTTTATCTTTGAGTTTTATTCTTAGCATCTTCCTTTCCATTGCCCTTTGTGCTACTCTCAGTTTTTGTGTCAGAGCTTTTGTTAGTGACCATGTTTGGCAGCCGTAAGTCATTGTAGGGAGGATACATTGGTTGTAGACTTGTCTTTTGAGGGAGAGTGGCATCTTTTCGTCTTGAAAAATCTCTTTGTTTCTTCCGAAGCAACTCCACCCAGCTCTTATCCTGCAAGTTACTTCTTCTTTTGTTGTTTCTTTGAGATGGGTAGTTTGGCCTAGATATTTATAACTGTTGACTTTCTCGATTTCTTCATTTTCTATGTGTATATTTTCGTTGCTTTCAAAGTTGGTCATGTATTTTGTTTTCCCTTTATGCATTCTGAGTCCTGTTTCTAGGCTCAAGGTGTTCAGTTTATTTAATTGTTCCTCCATGTCCTCTATCTTTTCTGTTACAAGTGCGACGTCATCTGCGAATCTCAGGTTGGTAAGTGTTTCGCCGTCTACGTTTATTCCGTGCTCTAGGCCTGCCTTTCGGAATATCATCTCCATGGCTGTCGTAAACATTTTCGGAGAAAATGGATCGCCCTGCCTGACCCCTCTGTTTATGGGGAATGTTTCTGACTCCAGATTGTCGATATGAACTCGTGCTGTAGCCTTTTGGTAAATGTTTTCGAGGATGGCAACGTATGTTTCATTGATGTTAATTTTCCGCAGCGCGTCGAAGATGGCAAAGTGTTCTACGGAGTCGAAAGCTTTCTCATAATCTATAAAACCGACGCACAGAGGTAAGTTGTACTCGTTTGATTTCTCTATGACCTGGTTGAGGGTGAAAATGTGGTCCGTGGTTGAGAAGCCCCTTCTAAATCCAGCTTGATCTCTAGGTTGATTTTCATCCAGGGTGTTCTCCATCCTTTTTTGCAGTAATCTAGTGAACAACTTATAACTATGTGACAACAAACTGATGGGACGATAATTTTTTACGTCGCCGGGGTCTCCTTTTTTGTATAGTATGATGATCTTCGCTTCATCCCAGCTGGGTGGGATTTCTTTTGTCTTGAGGATTTTGTTGTAACAGCTTGTCAGGTACTTAAGAACCGGTTCTTCTCCAAGCAGCAGTACGTCGCTGGTGATATCATCTGTGCCAGGCGCTTTGTTTTTACTCATTTCTTTTAGACATTTCCTGACTTCGTCCACAGTGAATGGTGGTACTTCATCCTTGTCTGCACTTTCTCTTTGTAAATTCGTTGGGCTTTGTATGGTGTTTTCGTAGAGTGTTGCATAGAATGATTTACAGATTTCTAATATCTCTTCTCTGTCTGATGTCTCTCTGCCTTCCTTGTCCTTCATCTTCGCTATTTTCTTTTTGTTCCCGTACTTATTTGTCTCCTTGGGGCCTCTTTTTTTGTTCTAGAATTTTGGTGATAAATTCTTTTCTCTTTCTTCTGGCTCTCGCTCTTCTTTTCTTTTTAACAGTTTTGTTGGTTTCGATGTATTCTACTCTTTCAGGTCCGGTTTTATTGTCTTTCCTTCTTAGTTCTTTTCTTCTTTGTTCTAGTTCCTCGATTATTTTGTCTTCTGCGTTTTGTTCTTTTGTTGTTTCGTTGGGTTTCTCAACAACTTCCGCGGCGCATTTCCTGATGGTTTCGTTCATAACTTCTATTGACGGCTTTTCATTTCTAAGAATATCAAATTTATTTTTCAGCTTGATTTGAAATGATGGTGCGACTTTTTCTAGTTGTCTCGTATTTATTTTGAGTGGCTTTTTCTTCTTTATTCGTTTTAGTCTCGTGAGCTTCTTGTTGATGGTCATTCTGCTTCTTACCATTCGGTGATCGCTGCCAATATCGACTTTCGTTATTATTTCAGTGTTTTGGATCGTGGTTTTGTCTGTCGTCAAGATGAAATCAATTTGATTCTTGTAATCGCCTCCAGGTGATTCCCATGTCCAATATCTTGATCTTGGTTTTTTGAAGAATGAATTTGTTACGAAGAGTCTATTCGCCGTGCAAAAGTCTATCAGCTTTTCTCCTCTTTCGTTCCTCGTCCCGATTCCAAAAGGACCAATCCATTCGTTCTCTTCGTCTTCGTCTTTGACCCCTATTTTAGCGTTGAAGTCCCCCATGATAACGGTGTTTGCGCATTTTTTCTCGATCGCATTTTAAGATCTATAGTGGAACGGCTTCTAGATATAGAGGTTAGCTGCTTCGACAGTCGCTGACAAACTGGCGGCAGTGACAGGTCGGTCGTGGCCCACGGAGGGGAGGCTGGGGAAAGCAGGTGATGCTGCTACCCTCACGAAATGGTCTCACAACCCAATGATGTCACTGTCCCGGCGGTCGACGCGTCGGTATATAAAATGTCGTCTTATCACCTCCCCCTCATCGCCCCCCTCGCCGCTTCGCGAGTCGGGACTGGACCCCAGAAGCTACAGGAAGGACACCTCGAATGAAAAACCAACTTGCTGCTTCGCAAGTAGGAACTTTTCCCAGAAGCTACAGGAAGGACACCTCTAACGGAAAACCAACCTCGCTGCTTCGCGAGTAGGGCATGCAAACCCAGAAGCTACAGGGAGGCACCTCCAACGAAAAAACCCGTCAACACCTCGCCCGGCCAGCGCGTTGATGGTAGGCCAAAACCCGCATCAATCAAGATCTTGAAATAAAGATCTCCAAATAAAAGCGTATTACTAATTAGGAAACGGTTGATTCAAACGTGAATACAGTAGTAACACAGTATCATTCAATATTGGTGAATTCTCTTCTACTGCTTTTTACATGTATTTATGAAGCAATTGTTTTAATTATGCAACAAACATTTTTGCTTAGTTCTAAAATTGTCCTAAAATAAGAACAGTGCACTCCTGATATATCGACACATAAGGGTCCAAAATTTATGTGTCGATATAAGCAAAAGTAGATGTAAAGATCTATGTCTCTTTAAATTTAAATACCCCTTTTTAAAAATCTCTCTACATGTACATGTACTGCACAGGGTTTTATACTTAGGGGGAAGCAATTACTAGTAGCTTGTAAACTGGGTTACATCCCTTGTATTGAAAAATTCGATAATTGCACATGGCTTTCCTCTTGCACACGTACAGTTTCTCTCTCCCCTCCTCTCCTATATCTAGATTCAACCTGTCAGTTCTGTACAGGCAATTGTTGTCCTACAAGCCTGATAAGTGCTTCCGATAGCCTAGTCCTGACTAGCTTGGAGTTCAACTTTTCAAGGCCCCAACACACCTACCATTCAGCCCAGTAGGCTAAGCCCCTTCACTCCCTTTGAATAATTGAATTTTATACACTAAACTACGGGCCCAGTGGTCGCACCGCAGTTCACCTCCCCACCCTTATCATCCCACCACACCTTCAGTCACAGTAACAAAGGTGCCGATATCAAAGGGATTGCCACTCGCTTTGCGATGTAACACACCATTTTGAGAGAGACAAAGATGTGAATGAAATCGGGGGGTTTTTTTTGTCACCAGGCCTCTTTTTCTTTGTTACCTAGATGATAACTATGTAAATATAAGAGAAAAGAAGAGAGAGAGTGTCAATGTAAAGACCTACAATTATAGAATTCAAAATAAAAAATTCAGACTTAATAAAGCATGTTGATATAAGAAAAAAGTGGATAGAGGCGATGTCGATATAAGTTGTGTGCACTGTACTTATGTATTAATATTAAAAAGAAAAAAAAAACACTGGGAGTACATATTGCAACTATAATCTCACAGAATAGTATCTGAAAAGAAGCAAAAATTTACAGAAAATGCCTTGTTTGATCTCAATCTTTTTTTTTTGAAAAAGCAATAAAGATGACAATTTTTCCTGAGAAAAATGAATAAAAAAATAAAATTAAAAAAAAAAAATACCAATGAGGCTCAAGTAAAGAAGAAAAATCAAATGGCAAACAAGATGAAAAATCAAAAATTAAAAAATCTATGCTTGAAAATGCTAGTAGCAAAGTAAAATTTTAACATAGACTCTGGAAAAGATAAGTTCTATATAACTAAATGTAAGGTAGGCGACGCCTTTTGAGTTTAAGGTAAAATCTATTTGGCAGTTCTGTTTTGTATCCATTGTGCATTATGAACATGTGCATTTTACCATGTGAGACAGAGTTATAAACAGATCTGTAGCAATTTGGCATGGAGTAGCCTCTTATAGTCTTAACCAACAGAAACTTGACACTAGCTCTAAATGAATTAAAATTCTGTCCTTACCCTATCTGGATGTAACCTATTTAAAAGGGGTGATTTCATATTTGCCTTGTTATCACCTCTTGATTTGAAAGAAAGAAAAGTTGAGCTGATTGGACAAACTGGCTTCCCTGTGGTTTTCAGTTCTATTTTTTTTTTTTTTTTTTTGCACAAGGAAAAAAAAGTATATGAATATTGAAGGATCACTTTGTAGATCAAAGTGAGGAGCTTTCAATATCAACCTTTTTCCCCTCTGGATGAAAGAAATTGGAATTTTGCAATATTTCAATACATTTGGAATTTGATCTCCAAAACATTGATGAAATTAGAACTAAATGCATTTGGGATGTTCATCTTTACAGTTATTTTGACAACAAACTACAAGCTGAGAAGAGTTGAAACACTGAAGTGGACCCTCGAATTGAAGAGTATATATGGATGAAAGAAATTGGAATTTTGCAATATTTCAATACATATGGAATTTGATCTCCAAAACATTGA
Source organism: Elysia crispata (assembly GCA_033675545.1). Classification (NCBI taxonomy): domain Eukaryota; kingdom Metazoa; phylum Mollusca; class Gastropoda; family Plakobranchidae; genus Elysia; species Elysia crispata. The sequence goes on along the minus strand of JAWDGP010002145.1, from coordinate 1,184 downwards.
TGAAATTAGAACTAAATGCATTTGGGATGTTCATCTTTACAGTTATTTTGACAACAAACTACAAGCTGAGAAGAGTTGAAACACTGAAGTGGACCCTCGAATTGAAGAGTTTATCAATGGATGTCATTCTGGTCCCTAGCACTTTTTAAAGATTTTTCTTTGAGAAGCTCCAGTTTCTGCAAACTGGATGACAGCCTCACTCGCGGTCAATGTCACACAGTTGTTTTTGTCACATTGCAATGATGCCAGCTCTATTCTCACAAGCTATTTCAAACACTTATGAAGAATTGAGTCGCACCATAAGAGAATGGTTGATTCTTTAACTTTAATGAAATTTCCTCTCCAGTATTACTTTTATGGCAGCATGGTAACACTCAGAGAAAGGATTTTTTCTCCTTTTTTTCTTTTTTTTTTTTTGAGGGGGGATGGTTGGGGTGCAATTTAGTTGGAGATACAGATCTCTCATTCCTTGAGATTTAGTTGTATGTCATTTTAACACATCATAATCAACGGCTATTTATCAATACCAATTTCAAATAAACATAAACATTAAAAAGGGTTATAAATATTATGAGACTGGGAGCAGAAATTTAGAAAGATGCAAAACGTTTAGACAAGAGAAGGTGATTTTTGAGTGGCATTGCCGTAAGTTTAGTGGACCTGATGGGAAATATGTAACAACTTGCATAAATTTTTCTATCAATGTAACGCCTTTTTTTTTCAAAGCTACAGCTGGTATTTCATAATCATAATAACAGTTTTAATTTACAATTATAATAACTGAAAGTAGAATGTTTTCACCTATGCTTTTCATTTATAATCATAATCTGTAAAGACTTTTCTAAATAAATTGGAAAATGAGAGTAACAAGGAAAAGAGCTATAATATACATAAAAAGGTAGTCAATCCAAGGGATGTTAATTTTTTAAATTCGTCCTAATGTTAGCTGAATTAAGAGAAAGTATTGCTACAAGCCCAATTCTTCTTTTTTTTTTTTTTTCACTTTTATAAGTAATATTATAACCATTTGCAGTAGCATTACTACCAATGGACATTAATGAAGGGCCTTTCCCATCTAAATCTTGAAAAAAAACTTGGCATGGGCTATAATGATTAGAAACATTTTACTCATATGAAATTGAACAAATAACGAGTCTATGTGTCCTTTAGGTTATTTAGACTCA
>JAWDGP010002144.1:0-12500 GCA_033675545.1 Elysia crispata | reverse complement strand
TTGATCTATCATCTTCATCAAAAGAGCCATTGATCTATCATCTTCATCTAAAGAACCACTGATCTATAATCTTCATCAAAAGAGTCACTGATCTATCATCTTCATCAAAAGAGCCATTGATCTATCATCTTCATCAAAAGAGTCATTGATCTATCATCTTCATCAAAAGAGCCATTGATCTATCATCTTCATCTAAAGAGCCACTGATCTATCATCTTCATCAAAAGAGTCACTGAACCATCAGCTCCATCAATGTCTCCACCATTCACCAGAGAGCATCAAGTAAGGTCGAGGACAAAGATCGTTCACATGAGCATGGAATGATGAACTATAAAAAGAGAATAGATGCACAAGCCAGCAGTATCTCAACAGTGCAGGACCATAGAACATAGTAGGCAAAGGCTGTTCAGAGAAATGCAAACTGAAATGTGATCAAGCGTTTGCTCAAAAGATGCGACTAGGAATGCTTTCAAGTTACCGTGTAAGACCATAGTTGAGCACGTCTCTCTCAGCGGCTGTACCCGACCAGGTTAGACAACAAGTGCAACGCTGCAAGATCGCCGGCTGCTTGAGGCCTGGCCCGTAACCAGGTGACTTTGCCGGCCGACTCATTATTTGGATGTATTATTGTTTTTTTTAATCTCATTCAGATTCCTTTCTACCGGTGCATCAGCCAGTAATGCCTGAAGATATGCTTTGTGCAAAAAACAGACTTTTGTCAAGCAAGAGTCTAGCCTGTTGATTTCCTATTGGCCGATCCGAACTCTTCAACTCCATCCAATGATAATTTACTGTTTCATTCTCTACACTCTTAACAGTAATTAGACGCTTCTTCAGGATGAAAGATAGAGCAAACCTTGCCACGGGTAGAGTTCTTTCATGGAAATAATTATATACCCTGTAAGTTTTCTAAGTTAGACATGAGTATTCGAAGAAAGCCATCAGTTATAGCAGATAAACAAGAGCTCTCCTCAGAGAGAGGCTTTCACTTTCCGGGCCGACGGGTATAAAAATCAGATAAAACTAGATTTTTAATTCTGATAAATAGATTTGTTTTTAAGGAGACAAAATGATTGATTGCTGGTACCGATCAGATATTTTGTAGGGTTTGACAAAATGATATCTCACACTTGAAATGTTTCTACAAATCCCAAATGAACAACTCTGCAATAGACAAATATTATGCAGTGGTCTTCTTTTACAAGCATCTGTGCTTTATTCAGAGTTATCACTGTTTTATTTCTAAACTTATCCACGAAATATCTGAGAAGCCATGAATCTGTGCTTTAGTCAGAGTTATCACTGTTTTATTTTTAAACTTATCCACGAAATATCTGAGAAAATATGAGAGCGCCAGGTAGTTTGAATTTTATGCCACTGTTTCTCACCAGTTCCTCTAAACACACACACACACACACACACATATATATATACATATATATATATATATATATATATATATATATATATATATATATATATGTAAATAAACATAGTTTGAAGGGATATTAAGGTAACATCTTCTATATCTATATCTATATCTATATATATATAATTATTTTAAATATATACATATATATATATATATATATATATTTATATATATATATATATATACCCTCTAGAGCCACTCATAGTACACGTTAAAAAATAAAGAACCTTAAATGATTGGAAATCCTTTCGCGTTGTGATGAAGCATTCTTTATATGAAGGAGGAGCGTCAAGCAAAACAACATAAATTATCAAAACAAAACAAACCAAAACAAAAAGCCAAAAACCCAAAACAACAACAAAAACAATAACAACAACAACAACAAGAACAAGAACAACAACAACAACAACAACAACAACAACAACAACAACAACAACAACAACAACAGCAACAAGAAAAAGAAGAGGAACAACAACAAAACAAGTATTTTTGGAAGCAATCTCTTAATTTTAAGTAGCCCTCAGCACCTCTCACCAACGAGACCATAATGTGTTGCTGATGAGCCTTTACAGATACCATAAAGTCTTAAAAATATGCTGTGTCATACATGATTTAAGACTGAAAAAAAGGAAAGTCATTACAAAATCATGCTTACAACATAAGACAAAACAGAGTAACTTACCGTCAGATAGTGAAAGCGCAAAAAAAAAATTTGGCTTTTTATTTATGACATTTGAAAAAATAACTTGAAAAAAAAATATTACACACTGTCTTTCTTATTCTCTAAAAATTTTTAAGCAGTGAAGAGGCTGCGTAGCCACAAAAGCCTAATTATATAAAAATAAAACTTTATATCATAATGACATTTGGAAGTAGTATTAACAATAATATTTATTATAACTGTAATTTATATTGTTTTATTCTATATATTTTAAGTACTTACATTATTGAAATTGTTCAATTTCTTTTTATTCCATTAGTTCTTTAGTTTTTTAAATCTAACTCTTTATTCCTAATTCTTTGCAGCAGGATAAGAATACAGGAGTGACACGATCAATCACAGTGATAGGCAAAACATGAAACGGAGTGTCTGTCGTAGACACATTTGAGCTGTAAATGCAGTCACGGTGGCTTGCGGAGTCGCACGCAAAGACAAAAAAGAGGAAAAAGGCAAGAGAAGTCAGTCGGAGCAACTGCAATATTGTTTGATCCTAAACAGTCTTTGTCCTCTTCTTATGAGTAATGTTTTTTCCTTTACTTTTACTTTCTAAGATATTTTAAATCTTATATATCCATATATAAATATGGTCGCTTTTAGTAGTAGTAGTAGTAGTAGTAGTAGTAGTAGTAGTAGTAGTAGTAGTAGTAGTAGTAGTAGTAGTAGTAGTAGTAGTAGTAGTAGTAGTAGTAGTAATAGTAGTAGTAATATTAGTGGTAGTAGTAGTGGTAGTAGTAGTGGTAGTAGTAGTAGTAGTAGTAGTAGTGGTAGTAGTGGTGGTAGTAATAGTAGTAGTAGTAGTAGTAGTAGTAGTAGTAGTAGTAGTAGTAGTAGTAGTAGTAGTAGTAGTAGTAGTAGTAGTAGTAGTAGTAGTAGTAGTAGTAGTAGTAGTAGTAATAGTAGTAGTAGTAGTAATAGTAGTAGTAGTGGTAGTAGTAGTAGTAGTAGTAGTAGTAGTAGTAGTAGTAGTAGTAGTAGTAGTAGTAGTAGTAGTAGTAGTAGTAGTAGTAGTAGTAGTAGTAGTAGTAGTAGTAGTAGTAGTAGTAGTAGTAGTAGTAGTAGTAGTAGTAGTAAAAGAAGAAGAAGTTTTATTCTGTATTCTTAGTCCTGATGCGGTAAAAAGTACTCTCAAATACAAAATAAAAATGTGCCACTGAAGAGCTAGAGAGAGAGAGAGAGAGAGAGAGAGAGAGAGAGAGAGAGAGAGAGAGAGAGAGAGAGAGAGAGAGAGAGAGAGAGAGAGAGAGAGAGAGAGAGAGAGAGTAAGAGAGCTAGTGTGAATTAGGAGAACCAGGAAGAACAGAAGAAATAGCAGCAGCAACGACAACATCAACAACAAAACAACAACAACATCAGCGATATCACTAGTTTGAAGGTGGTTGGTACTTCACAAGATTGGGAATCTGCAGAGCTTTATCGCTAAACCCATCTTAACGGAGGTATTCAGCCCTTGGGACCAAGGGCCACACTAATTATAAAGACTATATCAAATGATTTTGTTTAATCAATCCTGAAAAGAAAAGGAAAATAAAAGATAAGATAAGATAAGATAAGATTCACTTTATTCATCCCTCTTGGAGAAATTCAAAATTCACATGCACATTAACATAAAAAGACATAAATACATACAATAAAATCTCAGGTATATATAGAATGAATAAATCAATCAATTAATTATATAATTGACTTACTGACTTATTGCCGTGTCGCATCCCAGTTCACCGTCTGTGACGCTTCGGCAGCTTTCTCTATCCTCGCAGAGAGTTCTCTCCACTGTTTCCTGTCTTTTGCGAGCTCAGTGATTTTGACCAGATCATCGGTTGAATGGAGTCTAAAATGGTCAATTAGTCCTAGATCTCTGTTCAGTACGATTGGGAGAGTTGTTGTCGGCCGTCCTCTTAGTTTGTGGCCATATTGGATGAAGTAGGCTCTTGTTGCTCTGTTGGCAGGGATGTCGCTGTCTCTACGAAGAATATGCCCAAAGAGGTTCCACCGGGCTTTTAGAATTTGCAGCGAGAGGGGCTTTTCCTGGCATTTTTTTATACAGTGACTTATTTGTGATTTTTACTGGAAATTTAATGTGTAGGACCTTTTTCAGTTGTTTTCGGTGGAAAGCGTTTATTTTCTCTTCTTCGGTGAGAGTCAGTGCCCATGTGCTACAGTTGTATAGTAGTATGGATTTCACAAGGGACATAAAGTTGTATTCTGGTTGTGGTTTTGAGTTTATTTCCTTTCATCCAAACGTGGTAAAGCTTGTTGAGGGCTGCGGTGGAGAGCTGTTTTCTCCTTTCTACATCCTCGAGATCACCAATGAGTGAGCCCACTTTCTTTGCGTTTTTCCAGTCTTCCTCGCTACATAAGTACCAACTAAAAGTAAACACAGACAAAACAGAATTCACAGCTCTTTCAAAAAACGAGGAAGACTGGAAAAACGCAAAGAAAGTGGGCTCACTCATTGGTGATTATATAATTATATATATATATATGTGTGTATATATATATACACATAAACTAGATGCATTCAGGTTTCTATACAGAGCAAGTATGTTATAATTATAGAGTAACTGCACTTATCTAAAAAATAATGTTTACCTTGCGCAGATTATAATGAATAAATAGTGGGTATAATAATGGTATTATTATTTTGAATCACGTCTTAAAGTTTAAAGACCATAATGAATTAAACGCATTATATTATACGTAAAATGTGAAAGAGATATTGTTCTTGGTTTTCTGTAGGGCTAGTAGTAGAAGCCTAATTACACAAGTCTTGTCCAGTCTTCACCTTTTATATTTATCATTGAATAGTTTAATTGATTTAGGCAGAAACAAGTTTGAGTGTCTTCTTGTTTTTAGCGTCCTGTACCTACCACTACGCTCTATCTATCTGCAGTCATATTCTTTATGCAGTGGATGTGTGGAATCTTTTATGATTTCTAACATTTTGTTACGTCGTTGGTACAGAGTGTCTAGGTCGTCGCGTCCTGTTTTAACCTATTATTCCCTCTCTCACCCCCCCCCCCCCTCTCCCCCACCTTTTCTCACTATTTTATCCAGTCTGTCTTTGTCTTATTTTGTAATGTTACCTCCACAATAGGTGAGGGTAAAAGCTTAAAACACTACAGATCATTAAATAATAAAATATGTGCAGTAGATTTGGATCAATGTTAAAAGACCTGACTTTCCTTGTTTTAATGTTTTTAACAATTACATCGGTGTTACTTTTTCTAGTAAGTTCATTATCTAGAACAACGCCAAGGTATTTAAATGTTTCCACTCGCTATACTTCTTCTTCTTCTTTAATTATCATAGCTTCAGGATTATTCTCTAGCCTACGGAAATCAATCACCGATTCTTTACTTTTACTTATATTCAAGACTAAACATGATTATTGTCACACCAGTCACCGACAGAGTTTATGTCTTCCTAATAGTTAAGACCTTAATAATTTATAAGTCCTGCTAGTACAGTGTCGTCTGCGGTATTTGTCAAAAATACAGTCATCATGTTCAGACCTGCAGTCTTGTGTGTATATAGAGAAACTAAAAGGTGATAAGACTGTTCCTTGTGGGGCCCTGGTGTTTGTTTTTATAGTATTAGATGTTAATGTGGGATTTAATCTAACAAACTGTGGTTTAGAAGGAAGATAATCCAGAAACCCAAAGAATAAGAGATGGATAAATATATTAACTTTCATCAGCTTGCCAGTCAAAAGATGGAGTTGAATGGTACTAAAAACGCTGGAGAAGTCACAGAACTTTAGACAAGTACTTGCACCAGATTTGTCTAAGTGCGCATATATTCTTTAATACATGCAGAATTGCGTCATCTACGAATATTTTTCTTTACATGCATATTGGTAGGGATCCAAGAAATTGCCAACGATTGTATTAACATCAGGCATAATACATTTTTCAGAAACTTTCATAACGCAAGAGGTTTGAGCGACAGGACGTAAATCATATTGTTTTCGAGGTGTTTTTTGGGCACTGGAACAACACATAATGCTTTCCATATTTCTGGTTCTGTGTATTGTTTAAAAGACATTAAAAATGGACAAAAGACGCCGGACAATAATTGCTCGGCACAAAGTTATAGGGACACTTGGCCTTACACCATCTGGCCCTGATGATTTTTTGGTTTCATTCTTTTTAGTACATTGAATACCTCACATTCTTTCAAAACAATCCTTTCATTTACACATATGAATTTTTCTTTCAATGTATTTTTTTTCTTCTCTCTTTCGTTCTCAAAATCGTGACAATCGAACTTTACGTAAAACTTGTTTTAATCATTGCCATACTCAACATTTCCTTTCAGCGTCATACTATAATTCTTTCCTTTGGGCACAATCATCACATTCATTCCTTACCAAACTCGTTACATATTGTTACACTCTAAAATTTCTCTCTCTCTCTCTCTCTCTCTCTCTCTCTCTCTCTCTCTCTGTCTGTCTTTTTGTCTGACAGTCTATCTCTCTTTCACTCACTCTCACTCTCTCTCTCTCTCTCTCTCTCTCTCTCTCTCTCTCTCTCTCTCTCTCTCTCTCTCTCTCTCTCTCTATCTCTCTATCTATCTATCTATCTATCTATGTCTCACTCTCGGACTAACGAAATGAAAAATGAGGACTCATAAAAGGGTTCGCCTTGAGATCGGACAACTTTTTCATAATCGATTTTAAAGCCACATTAAAGGCGAAATGTTTTTATGTTAAATCTATAGTTGTGTTGTTTCTTTTTTTCAGACCTGACTCTTTCTCTCTAATTGCATGTGGCTATTTCTTTCTTTTCTTCATTATCTCTCTACCTTTCTCTTTTTCATCTCTCTCTCTCTCTCTCTCTCTCTCTCTCTCTCTCTCTCTCTCTCTCTCTCTCTCTCTCTCTCTCCCTCTCTCACCCTATCTCCTTTTTTATCTATATGTCTGGCTTTCTATCTTTTTCTCACTGTATGTGACTTCAATCACTCAAGCACGTCTTGACTCAAGGATGGCATATACCATGCAGTTTTTCTTTCTGCACAATCTCTCCCTCTCTCTCTCTCTCTCTCTCTCTCTCTCTCTCTCTCTCTCTCTCTCTCTCTCTCTCTCTCTCTCTCTCGGACCTACGAAATGAAAAATGAGGGCAAAAAAAAAGGGGGTTCGCCTTGATATCGGACAGCTTTTTTATGATCGATTTATGAAAGACATACAAAAGTGTACAATAGTTTAATAGTTTGGAAGTTTAAACATCATTATCTTTGGTGAATCCAATTTCTTTTTACTTTAGTTTAAATTATTAGTAACAACCAAGCCAGGGGCAGTCAAAGTCAGAGAGAAATATAAACAAACCCCCAGGGGTGTTTACATCGTGAACAAATTCACTTGTAGATACAAAGGACAGCTATTTCATGCCAATCAGTTATTGCGTAGAGTTACATATCTTAAAAATCATACACGGTTTTAATTGATTTTTCTTGAAAAATTGAAAGATTCATTGCACCATGTGATTTTTTTTTTATTTATTTAATATTTGCTAAGAAGTGCAATTTGTAATTACATTTCACGGGGTTTTACCTGTTTCAAATAGATATTAAAGAAAATTATCAGAAAATGCGTCGCAAGTAAACCGCATGAAGAAAGTGTGTCACTGTTTACTTATATGTATCAGGAGCGGTTGAAATTTGCCTGGCAAGGCAACTTCGCCAGGAACTGGCTCCAAGCCCTAACGGTGTTAAGGCCCGTAAAACGGTCAAGGTCCACATACTATGACGGCCCGCGCCTGTCGTCATTTATGCTTTGGGTCTGATGTGGCTCCTCCCATAAAACACCGGGATGTACACTTGTGTGCATCACTTTGGTGCTTGGAAGCTGGCAGGGAAGTTTTGTCGTGGGTTGTGTGAGAAGCACAACCTGCTCAGAGGTACCGGCGACTTGGGTACTTCGTCGATGTGGTGTCGGTGGGCCGGCTATCCTGAGAGTGTCTATATGGCGGAGGTTCAGAGCTGAAACCCTTCACCCCCTGCAATCTAATGACATACCTCCCCTTATGGGGAGTTGAATATCTTCTTTTAAAGGGAGATTTTTTTTTTTTTGCTTTAGAAGGGGCATTATCCATTAAGTATGCAACTTCCTCCTTTTTATTGTTATCTTTCATGGGAGAGGAATTTCACATAATTTTCCATTACTCCACTAATGCCCTGTCCACTGGCACGTCATATATCTGCTTATCAATACTGAAATCGTGATAACTCTACCTCGATGAGACTAAGTAAATAGCTACACATAGAGAGAAACATTTAGTAATTAACTAATTTAGACAGAGACGCTGAGGTAAAATTAATGTATTAAAAGTATTGGAAGAGAGGCAAAGAAGAAAGAGATAGCAAGAGAGAGATAGAGAGAGAGAAAGAGAGAGAGAGAGAGAGGGAGAAAGAGAGAGAAAGAGAGAGAGAGAGAGAGAGAGAGAGAGAGAGAGAGAGAGAGAGAGAGAGAGAGAGAGAGAGAGAGAGAGAGAGAGAGGAAGAACCAGAAAAGAAATAGCAACACAATGAGCGAAATAAAACTGGTAAAGACATGTTAAAAAATTGCAACAAAGGTATAGAGAGAGGGAAAAGAAAAAAGAGATGGAAGAGAAAGAGAGATATGAGAGAGATAGAAATAGAGAATGGGAATGAAGAAAAAAACCAAGACATACACATAGGAAGAAAGGTAATATATTTACATAGACACATACTAAAGAAAAAAAAATATCTTAAGTGGACGAAGAGGCCCAAATAAAAAAGACTGAAAGACAAATAGAGAGACAGAGAGAAAGACAGATAGGTAGATAGTAGAGAGAGAGAGAGAGAGAGAGAGAGAGAGAGAGAGAGAGAGAGAGAGAGAGAGAGAGAGAGAGAGAGAGATACAAACATACAGATAGACAGAGACAGAGAGTGAGATGAGGAGTGAAAGAGGAAGAACCAGAAATAGAGGAAAGAAACAGCGATACACAGATACATAAAGACTGATATAGACACGAACACAAAGATAAAATAAATGTTCAAAAATGACAGGAGAGAGGCAAAAAAAAAAAGAGAGAAAAAGAAGAGAGAAAGAGAGAGCGAGAGAGATAGAAATTGTGGAAGAGGAAGAACCACTCAGCCTACAATTCAAATTTTAAGAAAGCAAAAAGAAAAATAAGATTTCAATTCTTTATTCACAAGAACAATCCTTGCAACATCTTTACATTAAAAGATTACAGTAGGTATTCCAAACTGAGCTGTTAGCCGACTGGAAAATGGTCGGCCGGGCATGAAAAACGTACAAAGAAGAATAGAAAGAAATAGTCCCACCATATAATCACTCAGTAAGGGCATGAACTCTTTTTAATACGTCTAGCAATCTAGATTGGCCTTGCGTATAGAGGAAAGTAACTGCTGAAATGCAAAATTAACGACAACTCATGTATAAAAATTTTTAAAAGAAAAAACATACAAAATGCGTCTTTTTTGTATGCCTGTTTCGCAAACTGTATTAAGCTAAATAATTGAAGTAATAAACGTACATAAATCTTTTATATCAAATAGAAAAGCTAAGAAACAAATTTAATATATCGATCTCAATCATGATTTTATACAAAGACAACAAACTGTTCGTTTAAAGTCACTCGTATTCTGTATCATAGATGTAGCCATTTGGGCGGTGGTGGGGAATAAAGGCTTAAAAAATCGTTCTTTTTTTGGGGGGGCTCAGTTACACCCATTTCTTGGACCCCCAATTCCGTCATTCCTTCGGAAGCACCCACATGTTGCAAAGAGAAAAATTAGAGACATAGTCAATGAAACTAAAACACAATATGGTGGTCGAAAAATTGAAAAATAAAAGACAAGCGATGTTAATACACAACTAAAGCCGATGTTCGAAAGACGTAAAACACAGTATATTTTGTCGCTATATAAGAGATACGTAACATGTAAGGTGTAGCGAGAAGAACTACCTTCCAAATAGACCGAAGGGGAGAGAGGAGAAGAGAGAGAGAGAGAGAGAGATAGATAGATAGATAGATAGAGAGAGAGAGACTGACAGACAGACAGAGACAGAGACAGATAGAGAAAGACAGAGAGAGAGTTAGAGAGGGGAATTAAAAGAATAAGCGAGAAAAACAGGGAAACAGAAGGAGAGATAGTGTGGAACAGGAAGAATCAGGAAGAAAAGAAAGAAATAGCGACACACCGTTACGAGAGACAGAGGGAGTAATTAAGTAACATGGACACATCTTTTAGAATAATAATAAAAAATGGTTTCAAAAATGACATGACGGAGGCAAAGGCAAGAGAGAGAGAGAGAGAGAGAGAGAGAGAGAGAGAGAGAGAGAGAGAGAGAGAGAGAGAGAGAGAGAGAGAGAGAGAGAGAGAGAGAGAGACAAAGAGAGACAAAAGAGAGATAAAATGAATGAGGAAAAACTAGAAAAAGATTGCAGAAAAAGCAAAACACAATTACAATAGAAGACTCAGTAATTCACTGATTTAAAAACGAAGAAAAAGATAAAAAAAAAAAACAACCAAAATGACAGAAGACGCGAAATGTAAAGAGGAGAGGCAGATAGAGAGAGAGTGAGAGAGAGAGCGAAAGAGAGAGAGAGAGAGAGATAGAAAGATTAAGAGAGCTCAGAAGGAACATAAACCGGAAAAAGAATGAGTCGCAAAGAATAGAAAAAAGAAACAGAGCGACCGAACAAGAGAGAGAGAGAGAGAGAGAGAGAGAGAGAGAGAGAGAGAGAGAGAGAGAGAGAGAGAGAGAAAGAGAGATTAAGAGAGCCTAGAGATAATATTACAAAATTACAAAATAAAAGACAAGCGATGATAATACAAAACTAAAGCCGATGTTCGAAAGACATAAAACACAGTATATTTTGTCGCTATATAAGAGATACGTAACATGTAAGGTGTAGCGAGAAGAACTACCTTCCAAATAGACCGAAGGGGAGAGAGGAGAAGAGAGAGAGAGAGAGAGAGAGAGAGAGAGAGAGAGAGAGAGAGAGAGAGAGAGAGAGAGAGAGAGAGACAGACAGACAGACAGACAAACAGACAAACAGACAGAGACAGAGACAGATAGAGAAAGACAGTGAGAGTTAGAGAGGGGATTAAAAGAACCAGTGAGAAAAAGAGGGAAACAGAAGGAGAGATAGTGTGGAATAGGAGGAATCATGAAGACAAGAAAGAAATAGCGACACACCGTTACGAGAGACATAGGGAGTAATTGAGTAACATGGACACATCTTTAAGAATAATAATAAAAAATGGTTTCAAAAATGACAAGACGGAGCGAAGACAAGAGAGAGAGAGAGAGAGAGAGAGACAGACAGACAGAGACAGAGAGACAGAGAGAGAGAGAGAGAAAGACGAAGAGAGACAAAAAAAAGAGATAAAATGAATGAGTAAGAACTAGAAAGAGATTGTAGAAAAAGAATAACACAATTACAATAGAAGACTCAGTAATACACTTATTTAAAAACGAAGAAAAAGGTATAAAAAAATCCAAAATGACAGAAGACGCGAAATGTAAAGAGAAGGAGAGACAGATAGAGAGTGAGTGAGAGAGAGCGAAAGAGAGAGAGAGAGATAGAAAAATTAAGAGAGCCTAGAAGGAACATAAACCGGAAAAAGAACGAGTCGCAAAGAATAGAAAAAAGAAACAGAGCGACCAAACAAGAGAGAGAGAGAGAGAGAGAGAGAGAGAGAAAAAAAGAAAGAGAGAGAGAGAGAGAGACAGAAATAGGAAGAGAGAGCGTGGAATGGAAATTAATTCGAAAAGAAAAGAGGTAAGGACGTACAGGAATTCAGATAGTTAAGTTATAGAGAGGCTCAAAGACAATAGGAGATAGATAGAGAGATAGATAGAGATAAAGAGAGAGAGAGAGAGAGAGAGTTAGAGAGAAAGAATTATAGGGACAGAGAGAAAGATAGATAGAGATACAGAAAGAGAGCTAGATTGAAAGAAGAGAACCAAGAAGAATAGAAAGAAATAGTCTCACCATATAATCACTCAGTAAGGGCATGAACTCTTTTAAATACGTGTAGCAATCTAGATTGGCCTTACGTATAGAGGAAAGTAACTGCTGAAATGCAAAATTAACGACAAATCATGTATCCCCCCCAAAAATACAAAAAGAAAAAACATACAAAATGGGTCCTTTTTTTGGTATGCCTGTGTCGCAAACTGTATTAAACTAAATAATTGAGGTAATAAACGCTTACATCAATCTTTTTTTAAATCAAATAGAAAAGCTAAGAAGCAAATTTGGCCATATCGATTCAATCATGATTTTATACAAAGACAATAAACTTTTCGTTTAAAAAAGTCACTTGTATTCTGTATGATAGATGTAGCCATTT
>JAWDGP010002142.1:0-22570 GCA_033675545.1 Elysia crispata | reverse complement strand
GTGAGACAGGAATGAGACTCGGCGTCAACCATTTCCGTTTTCCTCTTCACCCTCGCGACGGTCTATCAGACCACTTAAAGCAGGAGTATTATGTCCAGTCTACTTCCGATGTCCGTTTGAAGCTAATTTCTTATTTTTCCATAGAGATGATTGTAAGACGACGCAATGATAATTATATACATTAAGTCTAAGACAGGAACAAAAAATAAATAGTAGCCTCTTTTACTCTTTTCGCTGCTGATGCTCTCAAGACTGGTGGAGCATAACTAATTTAGAATTTACTCTTTCCAAGGGCTAACGGAATAACTTTGAACTTAGGATTTTACACAGCTTACTATATGACGCCAAAGAATTTCTCGTTAAAGCTTTGCGTTTGTTGATTCGGCGATGACAGTTTGGTTTTTTCAATATCGGACGGTGCGCTCGAATATCTCAACTGAACATAAAAGAGAAACTAAGCTGGCCTTCAAGGTCTCAAAATAATCTTATGAAACTTTCCGAACTGAGTGATATGATTATTACAATGGACCTTTCTTCTCTCTCAATGTTTAAAACTTCGCGAACTGATCGCGATATGATTTCAGCTGTCTTCTCTCTCTTTTTAAAAAGAGTTCACAAGATCAAAAAAGCCGCGGCCTGGAAAATACATAACGGTTACCAAGTAAAAAACCAATTCATGTCAACAACCTCAGGCACATAATTTCATAAGGGCAAATATCAGCTCAAGTTACATTTTAATAGTGAATGGAATAACCTCGTAATATAATTCTACATATAAAAACAAAGAGAAAAGAAAAAAAAAAAAAAACTAAGAAGGACACCATAAATGCTTTCTCTGCGTTTCACTCATCAATTGTAAATAAAATCAAAGTTAATAGCCATCTTAACTTTTCTTTGTTCGCAAACTTAGGTTTCTCGATGCAATTTAAAAAATAAATAAATAAACAAAGTTAAATGTTAAAGCAAAAATTGAGGCTTAATCATCATATTTCATTATAAGTTTATTTTGCAGCGGAATCCGCTTAAAGTCAACTCTATTTGGCACTTCTATATATTTGCAATGCTTGAAATCAACTGTTACTTTAAGTCAATTAATTTTTTGGTCACAAGATTTTGACTTTATCCAGATTCCGCTGTATCCTTTTTTATTGCAAAGAGATAACTTTGTTAAATATTTAATAAAGTCTTTATGTACTTCTTGGGACTAAAAAAAATTCCTAATTTATCCCTTCGTTTAAACATGAATTTGAGAAAATCCCAAAACAATGGGATAAGCGTTTATCAATTTATTCAATATTGACAATAACGTTTACATATCTGACATTTCCAATTTTAAGAAAGAAATTAAAGCCAGTTCAAGAAGAAAATCATTCTTTACGAGAAATCCAAATCTATTGTAACCGTCGATGGAAAATAGGGTCTCAAAGCAATATTGGTTTTAGTTTTCATACTTGACACCGATATTTAAATTTTCATTCGCAGATAAAAAAATATTTTTTTTTAACTTTTCACTTAAAATTCGAACAAGTTTTAGAGAACCTGTTTTAGCTATTTGCAATTTATATTGTATGTACTAATTTTAATCAGCCTCTTATACTGTGTATGACTTTTGTACGAATGGGGCAACTCCACATCTAACGATATTTAGAGTAATAAGCTTTACATTATTTTAAAGGAAATATTTTTCTATAACTTGCACGCAATGAATTGAATTTCATTTTGTTGAAGAGATAATAACGTATTTCAGACAATTTCATTTTACAATTTAGAGCTGCCCGAGGCTTCTAAATGTTGCAGCTGTGGAGAACAAATAAAACTAACATTAGGCAATGAACTTTGGTGTTTGCATGCTCTATACGGATGTCTTACCTATTTTTTTTTTTTACAAGCAATTGCTTAAAATGCTAAAAATCTATTAAAAACATAAATTTACTTTTGATTTTCACTTGGTTTGATAAAACTTCTTTGCAATTGGAGCGAAAGATCGAACGAAAGTTTGGCAAGTCACATGATGATATAAAATTTCCGAAATTGATTTGAATCTAAAAACAGACAGTTCAGATTAACATGAAATAAGATATTTTTGAAAGTCAATCTTTTAAAACTTGCCGAAAATTATTCGCAACTTTTACCAAACCTAAAATCTAAAGATAGATCCAGAAAGGCAGGAAAAGTTAAATGCTATTTAATCCTACATTAATTTTATTTGGAATTGTCAGTCAAAAAAAACAAAAAAACAAAAAAAAACAAAACAAAACAAACAAACAAAATGTGCAGTAAAACTGAATGCTAAATACAAAATGTGTAACAATTATATTTATGCTTAATATTTTCCTGTGAAAATCAACCTGAAATATTAAAGCTTTTTGAAAATGTTGCATTAAAAAAAAACACATAATGAAACAAAAGTTTTCACGCTGAGTGAATGGAATAAGTACTGCAAACATAAAAAAAATATTAGTTAGATATACATTATACACGTCAAGCACTCCCACTTTACTTATAGCATCCTTTGCGTCAAGAAGTTTTCAGTCTCTGCTGCTGATCCGGTCAGCCAAAGTAACACATAGAACTCTGCGACGCGTGTAGAAACAATTTATTGATCCTCTTGATTCCGTGGCCAGCAACACTAGATGGAGATAAATTACTCAAACGCAAATCGAAAAGATGTTCAGTTTCTCTCTCTCTCTCTCTCTCTCTCTCTCTCTCTCTCTCTCATCTTACCTTCTCTTTCTATCTCTTTCTGTCCGTGTGCCTGTCTGTCTGTCTGTCCGTCTGTCTCTCTCACTCCCCCATCTTTCCCTCTCTCTCTCTCTCTCTTATTCTTTCCCTTGCCTCTTTTCCTCTCATTTTTCAACTCCAACGAATTTCACCTTATCACAATCTTTCTCTGTTCACATTGATTCTCTGACGCTCTAAATGAATTCTCTTTCTTTTATCTGTCAGTCTGTCTCAGTAGATCTTTGTTTCTGATTCCATTTGTCTTTCGTTATCTTGTCAATAAAAAGTTTTTTCCTATTAGGTTCATATTTACTTGCAAACACTTTTAGGAGAGGGAGAGAGAGAGATAGAGAGAGAGAGAGAGAGGGAGGGAGGGAGAAAGAGAGAGAGAGAGCGAGAGAGAGAGAGGGAGAGGGAGAGAGAGATAGAGAGAGAGAGAATGAGAGATGGAGATATAATAGTACTAGGAGGCTTCAGAACGAGGCGCATTTAAAGATTATCATATTGCTTGTGGTTTTTTTTAACATACTTAGCCCACTCATGTTGTTTCAGAGGCTTTAGCACCCTACAATCTACATATGACTCGTTTCAGTAATAGGTAGTTCATAGTAACTCTGTACCTGGGTACACTTGATTTTTTTTATTGCTAAATTTAGAATAAAAAAGTTTTGTCACCTCTTATTTACATGAAGATCTAGAGAAGCGTTTTGAGTGTTGTTTGTGTTGGTTTCCTAGCATGTCTGAAACTAACACCATTCACGTTCAGGGGAGCCTAAATAAAACAAGCTACAGATATTAACACCGAAGGTTTAGATATGATCTTCCGCAATAATTTTTGACAATACTACCGGCTAGGCCAACGGAATTTTTATATAAAATAATCAGACTTCAGATTTACATGTAGTGATTAATGTGCCGTCAAGGTTTTCCTTCTAAATTTTGTTGAAGACTCCGATCAAGGGCAAGAGGAAAATTACTGTCTATACTGTCTCGAAGATTCGAACTTGTCTCTATTTCTTTCACAATGCTGCTTGATGTAAGTGGTTTTGATATCAGTAAAAGGTAACACTCGAAAAAGTACCTGCCGCAGAATGTATTCTTCATTTTGTGTAATATATTTAAAAAAAATATGGTAATAATTAAATAATAAAACTGTTTTAAGAACTGCCCGCTGGACGTTTTATTCAGCATTTTTTGACACTTTGTATTTATTAGGATCAAGAGCTTCGGTAATGATGTTAATCAAAACAAAGAGAACAAAGATCGCTACCACGGAAAAAAGAAATAGCAGAATAAGGATTTTAATGGATAGTCATAACAAAAATGACGAAGATTAGGTTACTTTTTTTTTAAGATAACGATATTTTTTCCAAATAAAATACAGAGTTGGAATAAGTTATTCAGAGCAAAAAATTAATATAAATCTTTTTCTCTTCAGCCAAGATATCGCAAGAAAATATTTGCAAAAGTTATGTAACGAAATACAAGACCAATGCGGATATATTGTTTTACGGTAAGTCCTGATTATTTAGGACCAAATCAGTGCAAAGCATGGTTCTAATTAATTGCCGAGATGGGAATGAATCATAATAATGAGTTTTTGCCATCCCCTACCCATTACTCAATTCAATTCGTTCTTGTTTTCTCGCCAACGGCTGCGTGGGTCGTCTTTTTCATTAGAGATAGATAAAAGTACATAGATAGATAGAAATAATATATAAGTGTATATATATATATAAATATAAATATATATATATATATATATATATATATATAAACACATTTCAAAGAACAGAGAGCAGGAAGATAACTATGGTCCACTAGCTGTACCCTATCACCCAGCTTAGGGCGTAGCGTGTGGTGAAGAGTGAGATCCTGTGTAATGTCTTCTTGTCTTTCTGGCCCCTTTATGCCCATTTTCCTTACTCTCTATTTTGTATATTGTGTCGGTTATCTGCTAAATGCATTTTTCCATTTAATCTCATTTTGGAGATGCAACCTCCCCTCCCCCCCAAAAAAAAAACAAAAAAAAAACAACAAAAAAACTATCTTTCAATCTCTTCTGTTTGTTTATATTAGACCTATCCCTATCCGTATATTGTTATGCATTTTTATAGTTGCAAGCATAAGCACACTATAGGATGTAGATATATTTTATCAGTGATGATGCTATAATTATTTTTTATCTTTATGCCTTGTAACCAAATAACTTTTACAATTGATTCACTGTCTAAAGCACGTAACACTGGCTTGGTGGGGGGGGGATAAATCAGTCATGCTATGGAAGCAAGCGATTAACTATCAAGAGAAAGAGTGCCACTAATCAATGACTCCAAATACATGTGAAACATTTTTCTTAGAGTTTGTTTGAATCTTCTAATGTTTTTTCTACAAGCACAAGTTTCCTTATCTGCAAGCATGCATGATGCTGGATAAGAAAAGAATTATAAAATTATTGTAAAAGGACAGACTTAATATTATAAATAAGCAAAAATCTTGAAACAAATCCATTTTAAATTAACAGGTGTAAGCATCCTTTGAATTTTATTGTATTTCGATTGTAGGTTACCTTAAAGATACGCACAAAAATGACAACCATTATACTGGTCTTGGCACAAATTTTACTTTGCACTCTTCAGGTACAACAGACTTTGAAGTCTCCCTTTCCCGCGCGGTAACTTTCCAGAAGAGTCCTCAGTCTCAAGCCGGGAATATTGAAACATGGCCGACAACCATAAGAAGAGCTCCGTCTTGGCCAATGCACCTCCAAGACAAAATCTTTTCCCCAGTCCAAATGGTATGAATCTTGAGGATCTTTTATGGGGTTGCCGTCGGCGTCCAGAAACCTCTCAGTGCAAAAATTGTCAGGATCTCCCCAAGGTTGGGTATCGTGATGGGCAGTTGCGAAGTTCACCAAGAGAAGAGAACCTTTTGGAACCGCGTATCCTTTGAGTTTTAAGTCTCCAGTGACTTCTAGGGTCACAAACCTGTGAATCCCTCTAATCACTGCATCCAAGTACTTGAGATTGGGCTTGTCACTCAAATTAGAAAGGCGGCCTCTCCCCACATGGGTAGTAATTTGTTGAAAAACTTTCACCTGCACCTCTGGATAATGAAGGCAGATTAGAACACACCAATAGATCGTGTTTCTTGTTACTATGTTTTCTTGCTACATCTTCTGCAGGTAGCCTGCGATGCAATTTGCTGGGATATCATCTTTATTGAAAGTATTTTTTTTCATTAATAAGAGGCACAGAGAAATTATCTCTCATAGCATATAAATATTTGTTCCAGACCTTTATGCCAAAAACATTGAGTATCACTCTGAAATGTGGCCTCTTTGTAAAAAGGAGTCAAGGCTGTATTAATTACACGAAGTATGGATCGTCATAGTCGAAACGCTTTTCAACTATCACAAAACAAATGATGTTAGATACTGAAATGTTTAATGGAATACGGACATCAACGAGTTTGCAGTTGAAACTGGCAAGTTTGTTGATGAAGACATGAACCTCCTCCGTGATCCTCTCTGCCAGAACATTTTTGCGCATTCCGAGACTGCTTAATATCAATACCAATGTGGCTCTTTGTGCCTTCCAGTTTTCTGCCCATGCATTGACAATGCCTTGGTTTTCTTTGCCTTATTGTTTGTGAATAATGGTGAAAGGTCTATTACTAGGCTCATTCCAGTGGTTGACCATCACCTCCTTAAGATTGTCATAGTCATTGACAACGACCAACTATTTGCCGGCAAGATCTAGACTGAATATATCCCCAACCTTCACCAGACGCTCTTGTAAAACCTTTATGTTTGGTCGGCTGCCCTATATGAAGATGGCTGGTCAGGAACCGCTCGGGGCCTGGGACAGGCAGAATGTTGAGACCAGCGTATCTCGGCTTCAGAAGAGACCAGGCATAATAGACAAGTGTGGCAAACAATACAGCTATAGGAACCCATGTAACTTCCATCACTCCTGTAGAGTCAACCATTGCTAAACACGGATTGCTTGCCCCAATCCAAACTGTGAACTCTTTATTTTATGTACAGTGCGCTCTTGCTGCTACCGCAATTTAAGTTGTAGGGAAAAAATATGAAAACAAAACATTGTTAGATAAGAGATCCTTTAATATAACAAAAAAGATATGTAGTTTGGTTACACATTGAAATATGAATTACATAAGAATGAAACGTATGGTCGTTTCAGTTTTAACAACACAAATTAGCCTTTATCAAGCTCCAGTTTTCATTTTAGAGGTGCATACTAATGTTGACATAATTTTTAGAAGAAATTTTAAGAAACAATTGTTGCAAATATATACGGACATTATTTTACGGAGGCAAAGAAACCACAACTCTTTGTAATTCTATCCCTCTTTGTAACCACTCAATCCTCCCACCTATCAAATGTCTCCATCTGTCATTCTCTCTGTACGCCTGTCTCTGTATACTTATCTAAATGGGCAGGTACATAAACTGATTTAAACAAGGACAGATAAAGAATAAAGAGAGACGATATTGAATTTGAGAAATTTCTGTAAACTGTTGTTTGCTACTGTACTCTTCAACTAGATGAAATTCTTCAGTGAATATATCTTAAGCCGACCATACACGTTGCATTAATTGCTGTAAATTATCGCTTTGCGATTATTTTGGCAATATCTTGCCTTGTGTATGGTGATGTTGCAGAAATTGATCGACATCAAGAGCTGATTGCTTTTCGACTGGGACAACCTTTGTTTTTTTAAGGCAGACAAGCCGACGCCGGTGCAGTGAGCTATTGTTGCTGGTCAAATGTTCATTTATGAGGCATCGGATTTTGAATTACACAACCTGTTCGGCTTTCTCGACCCAAAATTAGGACAAGTATTTGCGCAGAGATGCTTTTTTTTGAACATGTTTTAGAGAATAGAATTTTATTTCGTAATTTGCCTCTATAACTATATCATTATTGTCTCCCCAGTCCCTCTCTTGTGTTTTTTTTGTCGCTCTATTATCTATCAGTATAGTTCCATATCACTCTTCACAAATCGTGTTACATAGATCTATGATCCAAACGCGATTTTATATGAAACCAATGAGAGACAATTAACGAAGGTGAACATTTTTTCTTAATGATATTATTATTTAAAATCGTGTGTCTTTCTTTCTTGCCTGCTGATTTTTTTCCAGCCCGTCTTGACTTTAGCCAATGTTATTTTTCACGCGCCAAACTGCTTAGACGACATCCACGCACATATAAAAAACATAAACAAAATCAAAGGAAAATTTTCACATATAAAAAACATAAACAAAATCAAAGGAAAATTTTCCACTAGACCTTCTGGCGCCTACTGGCCAAGTGACCGTATTTGTCGTTTGCCGACACTCTGGAGCTGCGTTTGTACTATGATGTAACCAAGATGTAGACTGAGTAGAATCAATTAGACTGCAGGCCTTTTGTTGGAAACTGATTATCCTGACATTGCGCAAATAGTTTTCCAGGTCTTCGGGAATATCTTGTAATTCCCTAATTAAATTAACATGGGATAAATCTTGTTTTCTTAGTAGCCGTGGCTTCAACCATACTCTTCGTGAGTGTCTTTATTTTTTTTAGCTCTTCTTCTGCAAATCTTACTAAATCTAGGCCCAGAGCGCGTCGTTCCTGCCTCTGCTGGACACTCCATTTACAGAATGGCCCCAGTTTGACACAGGTTCAGTTTGTAGATCAAATGGCTTTGTCGACGCGTACGTAGGAAGATGGAAGGTAATTATTGCTTGGAACATTGTTAGCACTATAACCAGCCAATTGGTGGCATTAATTTATCGCCACGCCCTTGGCCGGCTTTAGAAAGGAGAAAATTACATATCATTGATCTACATGATTTATTTCTTATTTGCTCATTGAGTGCATGATTTCAGAGATGTGCTATTGATGTATGCAAGAAAGTTAGAAATAGAAAGAGAGAGAGAGAGAGAGAGAGAGAGAGAGAGAGAGAGAGAGAGAGAGAGAGAGAGAGAGAGAGAGAGAGAGAGAGAGAGAGAGAGAGAGAGAGAGAGAGAGAGAGAGAGAGAGAGATGGAGAGGGGAAGAGAATAGGAGAGATTGAGGGAGATAGAGAGATAAAAATATAAACAGGCAAGAAGTTATAGGCATTGGTATACTACTACTATTACTACTACTACTACTACTACTACTACTACTACTACTACTACTACTACTACTACTACTACTACTACTACTACTACTACTACTACTACTACTACTACTGCTGCTGCTGCTGCTGCTGCTGCTACTACTACTACTGCTGCTGCTACTACTACTACTGCTATTACTACTACTGCTATTACTACTACTACTACTACTACTGCTGCTGCTACTACTGCTGCTGCTGCTGCTGCTGCTACTACTACTACTACTACTGCTGCTGCTGCTGCTACTACTACTACTACTACTACTACTACTACTACTGCTGCTGCTGCTGCTGCTGCTGCTACTACTACTACTACTACTTCTGCTTCTAGTTCTTCTGCTTCTGCTCCTACTACTACTACTACTACTCCTACTCATAATACTACTACTACTACTACTACTACTACTACTACTACTACTACTACTACTACTACTACTACTACTACTACTACTACTACTACTACTACTACTGCTACTACTACAACTACTACTACTACTACTACTACTACTACTACTACTACTACTACTACTACTACTACTACTACTACTACTACTACTACTACTACTACTACTACTACTGCTACTACTACTAGTTCCACAACTATGAAGGTAATAATGATGATGGTAATAATTACCTGAATCGGGAGTCCTTTGAAAACAAAGAAAATTGCTTTAAAATTTGGGATGTAAGTCTTAAGAAAAGGAAAAAAAGCAAAAACAAACAAACAAACAAACAAAACAAAAACATATTAAGAACTGAGGAAATTAAAAAAAACAAGCCAAAAAAACCCCACTTAATAACAAACAAAACAAAACAAAAGAAAAAAAGCATACAAAACCCCTCCCGATAATTATAGCTACAGATATCTTGTGCAAAACTAACTTTATTTTTAATAAAGTAAAAGATTAATATTATAACCACATCAAGGCTAAAAAAGAATAAAACATTTGCTCTGCATAATTTTCTTCGTTGATGATATTTCCCATGAGATATATTTAAATCTAAATTCAGATTTACTTCCTTTTCATAAGTAATAATGGTATTCGTACTATTTAAGTTTGACACACCTCCTACACAACTTATGACTTCTCAATTTTACTCTGGATTGATAAATAACTTTGTAAACAGTCTTTCACATCTATATATAATGGAGCTAGTCGAAAAATGAGGACCTTCTAACTGTTTTTCTTTGTAGGCCATCTAAGCACGTAAAATCTGGCTCAAAATTATAAATTGCGCTAAAGATTGGAGTGAGAATATAATTCTTTACCAAAATATTGTTTTTAGAAAAAAACCAGTAAAGAAAAAGGCGAAAGTGCGAATTACTTTCTAGAAGCACAGCTGGACAGAGATGGTAGGAATGAAAATGAAAGTAGGCCTACAATGTTCTTAAACCGTCTGGAATAGCTACATGTTATAGAGTAAGATCTAAGTAAGTCTTGCTTACACATAGATTCTATACATAGGGCCTAGATAATTACTGCAGTTAGACTTAAGTCAAAATGTTGAGATGTAGCTCCAGATTTTACTTTTAGACTAAGAATTTCAAAAGGATTTAAGTTCTAAAAACTAGATTTTATTTTTAGAATTCCAATTAGAAATATATTTATATTTTGGGTAAAGATAAACAGCTGGAGTCATAACTATGGATCATGTATAAAAGGATGGATATCAAGACCATTTATAAACATATTATAGGCATCGATTAATGCTAGCTTCAGATCAAAACCCAGACTATGCCTAGATCTAGGCATTAAATGTATCTATGGTGTAATTCCCACTTTGTTTTATTTCGTCAAGAATATTGCATTAAAAGTAATATATTATCACAACCAGATAAAGAGAAAAATAATTCCGAGTTGCTTTAAAGAAGTGAAGTTTTCCCAACCTGAGATATTGGATTAAATTTACCACACCATTTTTACCTCCACACTCTCTCCCCTCCCCACGCCCCCTCCCTATTACACACATACGATAAGAGATAATCTGGCATCTATTCAAACTCGCTCTCTAAAACATTGTTGCAACCTGACGATGCATAGCCCTGACAACATAGTTAGGCACAACTCGACATTCTCAAATCAGCAGCGTGTAAAGAAAGTTCGAGCACTTTAATGAATAATCAAAAATATAATGTCATGACTTCCTCCCTTATATCTTTACTTTTTGCCACTCAGCACATTTACAGAAGGGAATTCCATAACGCTCTTGCTATAACTTGAGCATTATCCGACGATGGGACTGTTAGAACAGCAGCCGTATCCCTCGGTGAGACTGTTAGAACCGCAGGCATATCCCTCATTGACACTATTAGAACCGCAAGCATATTCCTGGGGACACTATTAGAACCGCAAGCATATCCCTGGGGACACAATTAGAACCACATGCATAACCCTCAGTGACACTTTTAGAACCGCAAGCATATCCCTCGGTGACACTGTTAGAACCGCAGGCATATCTTTCGCTGACACATATAGAACTGCAGGCATATCCCTCGGTGAGACTGTTAAAGCCGCAGGCATATCTCTCGATGACACTATTAAAGCCGCAGAAATATCCCGCGGCGAGATTGTTAGAACCGCAGGCATATCCCTCGGTGAAACTGTTAGAAGCGCAGGCATATCCCTCAGTGCAACTGTTAGTACCGCTGGCATATCTGTCGGTGCCACTGTTAGAACCATAGACTTATCTCACGGTGCCACTGTAAGAACCATAGACTTATCTCTCGGTTCCGCTGTTAGAACCCTAGACTTATCTCTCGGTGCCACTGTTAGAACCCTAGACTTATCTCTCAGTGCCACTGTTAGAAGCATAGACTTATCTCTCGGTGCCGCTGTCAGAACCCTAGACTTATCTCTTGGTGCTACTGTAAGAACTATAGGCTTATCTCGCGGTACTACGGTAACAACCATAGACTTATCTCTCGGTGCTACTGTTAGAACCATAGCCTTGGATCTCGGTGCCACTGTTAGAACCCTAGACTTATCTCTCGGTGCCACTGTTAGAACTATAAACTTATCTCTCAGTGCCGTTGTTAGAACCCTAGACTTATCTCTCAGTGTCACTGTGAGAACCACAGGCTTATCTCTCAGTGCCACTGATAGAACCCTAGACTTATCTCTCAGTGCCACTGTTAGAACTATAGACTTATCTCTCAGTGCCACTGTTAGAACTATAGGCTTATCTCTCGGTGCCACTGTTAGAACCCTAGACTTATTTCTCAGGGCCACTGTTAGAACTATAGACTTATCTCTCAGTGCCACTGTTAGAACTATAGACTTATCTCCCGGTGCCACTGTTAGAACCCTAGACTTATTTCTCAGTGCCACTGTTAGAACCCTAGACTTATTTCTCAGGGCCACCGTTAGAACTATAGACTTATTTCTCAGGGCCACTGTTAGAACCCTAGACTTATTTCTCAGGGCCACCGTTAGAACCCTAGACTTATTTCTCAGGGCCACTGTTAGAACCCTAGACTTATTTCTCAGGGCCACCGTTAGAACCCTAGACTTATTTCTCAGTGCCACTGTTAGAACTATAGACTTATCTCTCGGTGCCACTGTTAGAACCCTAGACTTATTTCTCAGTGCCACTGTTAGAACTATAGACTTATCTGTCAATGCCACTGTTAGAACTATCGACTTATCTGTCAGTGCCACTGTTAGAACTATAGACTTATCTCTCGGTGCCACTGTTAGAACTATAGACTTATCTGTCAGTGCCACTGTTAGAACCCTAGACTTATTTCTCAGTGCCACTGTTAGAACTATAGACTTATTTCTCGGTGCCACTGTAAGAACTATAGACTTATTTCTCAGTGCCACTGTTAGAACTATAGACTTATTTCTCAGGGCCACTGTTAGAACCCTAGACTTATTTCTCAGGGCCACTGTTAGAACTATAGACTTATTTCTCAGTGCCACTGTTAGAACTATAGACTTATTTCTCAGGGCCACTGTTAGAACTATAGACTTATCTGTCAGTGCCACTATTAGAACTATAGACTTATTTCTCGGTGCCACTGTTAGAACTATAGACTTATTTCTGAGTGCCACTGTTAGAACTATAGACTTATTTCTCAGGGCCACTGTTAGAACTATAGACTTATCTGTCAGTGCCACTGTTAGAACTATAGACTTATTTCTCAGTGCCACCGTTAGAACCCTAGACTTATCTGTCAGTGCCACTGTTAGAACTATAGACTTATTTCTCAGGGCCACTGTTAGAACTATAGACTTATCTGTCAGTGCCACTGTTAGAACTATAGACTTATTTCTCAGGGCCACCGTTAGAACCCTAGACTTATTTCTCAGTGCCACTGTTAGAACTATAGACTTATTTCTCAGTGCCACTGTTAGAACTATAGACTTATCTGTCAGTGCCACTGTTAGAACTATAGACTTATCTGTCAGTGCCACTGTTAGAACTATAGACTTATCTGTCAGTGCCACTGTTAGAACTATAGACTTATCTGTCAATGCCACTGTTAGAACTATAGACTTATTTCTCAGTGCCACCGTTAGAACCCTAGACTTATCTGTCAGTGCCACTGTTAGAACTATAGACTTATTTCTCAGGGCCACTGTTAGAACTATAGACTTATCTGTCTTTGCCACTGTTAGAACTATAGACTTATTTCTCAGGGCCACCGTTAGAACCCTAGACTTATTTCTCAGTGCCACTGTTAGAACTATAGACTTATTTCTCAGTGCCACTGTTAGAACTATAGACTTATCTGTCAGTGCCACTGTTAGAACTATAGACTTATCTGTCAGTGCCACTGTTAGAACTATAGACTTATCTGTCAGTGCCACTGTTAGAACTATAGACTTATCTGTCAGTGCCACTGTTAGAACCCTAGACTTATCTCTCAGTGTCACTGTGAGAACCATAGGCTTATCTCTCAGTGCCACTGATAGAACCCTAGACTTATCTCTCAGTGCCACTGTTAGAACTATAGACTTATCTCTCAGTGCCACTGTTAGAGCTATAGACTTATCTCTCGGTGCCACTGTTAGAACCCTAGACTTATTTCTCAGTGCCACTGTTAGAACCCTAGACTTATTTCTCAGTGCCACTGTTAGAACTATAGACTTATTTCTCAGTGCCACTGTTAGAACTATAGACTTATCTGTCAGTGCCACTGTTAGAACTATAGACTTATTTCTCAGGGCCACTGTTAGAACTATAGACTTATCTCTCAGTGCCACTGTTAGAACTATAGACTTATCTGTCAGTGCCACTATTAGAACTATAGACTTATTTCTCAGGGCCACTGTTAGAACTATAGACTTATTTCTCAGTGCCACTGTTAGAACTATAGACTTATCTGTCAGTGCCACTGTTAGAACTATAGACTTATTTCTCAGTGCCACTGTTAGAACTATAGACTTATCTGTCAGTGCCACTGTTAGAACCCTAGACTTATTTCTCGGTGCCACTGTTAGAACTATAGACTTATCTGTCAGTGCCACTGTTAGAACTATAGACTTATCTCTCAGTGCCACTGTTAAAACTATAGACTTATCTGTCAGTGCCACTGTTAGAGCTATAGACTTATCTCTCGGTGCCACTGTTAGAACCCTAGACTTATCTCTCAGTGCCACTGTTAGAACTATAGACTTATCTGTCAGTGCCACTGTTAGAACTATAGACTTATCTGTCAGTGCCACTGTTAGAACTATAGACTTATCTCTCGGTGCCACTGTTAGAACCCTAGACTTATTTCTCAGTGCCACTGTTAGAGCTATAGACTTATCTCTCGGTGCCACTGTTAGAACTATAGACTTATTTCTGAGTGCCACTGTTAGAACTATAGACTTATTTCTCAGTGCCACTGTTAGAACTATAGACTTATCTGTTAGTGCCACTGTTAGAACTATAGACTTATTTCTCAGTGCCACCGTTAGAACCCTAGACTTATCTGTCAGTGCCACTGTTAGAACTATAGACTTATTTCTCAGTGCCACTGTTAGAACTATAGACTTATCTGTCAGTGCCACTGTTAGAACTATAGACTTATTTCTCAGGGCCACCGTTAGAACCCTAGACTTATTTCTCAGTGCCACTGTTAGAACTATAGACTTATTTCTCAGTGCCACTGTTAGAATTATAGACTTATCTGTCAGTGCCACTGTTAGAACTATAGACTTATCTGTCAGTGCCACTGTTAGAACTATAGACTTATCTGTCAGTGCCACTGTTAGAACTATAGACTTATCTGTCAATGCCACTGTTAGAACTATAGACTTATCTGTCATTGCCACTGTTAGAACCCTAGACTTATCTCTCAGTGTCACTGTGAGAACCATAGGCTTATCTCTCAGTGCCACTGATAGAACCCTAGACTTATCTCTCAGTGCCACTGTTAGAACTATAGACTTATCTCTCAGTGCCACTGTTAGAGCTATAGACTTATCTCTCGGTGCCACTGTTAGAACCCTAGACTTATTTCTCAGTGCCACTGTTAGAACCCTAGACTTATTTCTCAGTGCCACTGTTAGAACTATAGACTTATTTCTCAGTGCCACTGTTAGAACTATAGACTTATCTGTCAGTGCCACTGTTAGAACTATAGACTTATTTCTCAGGGCCACTGTTAGAACTATAGACTTATCTCTCAGTGCCACTGTTAGAACTATAGACTTATCTGTCAGTGCCACTATTAGAACTATAGACTTATTTCTCAGGGCCACTGTTAGATTTATAGACTTATTTCTCAGTGCCACTGTTAGAACTATAGACTTATCTGTCAGTGCCACTGTTAGAACTATAGACTTATTTCTCAGGGCCACTGTTAGAACTATAGACTTATCTGTCAGTGCCACTGTTAGAACCCTAGACTTATTTCTCGGTGCCACTGTTAGAACTATAGACTTATCTGTCAGTGCCACTGTTAGAACTATAGACTTATCTCTCAGTGCCACTGTTAAAACTATAGACTTATCTGTCAGTGCCACTGTTAGAGCTATAGACTTATCTCTCGGTGCCACTGTTAGAACCCTAGACTTATCTCTCAGTGCCACTGTTAGAACTATAGACTTATCTGTCAGTGCCACTGTTAGAACTATAGACTTATCTGTCAGTGCCACTGTTAGAACTATAGACTTATCTCTCGGTGCCACTGTTAGAACCCTAGACTTATTTCTCAGTGCCACTGTTAGAGCTATAGACTTATCTCTCGGTGCCACTATTAGAACTATAGACTTATCTCTCGGTGCCACTGTTAGAACTATAGACTTATCTGTCAGTGCCACTGTTAGAACTATAGACTTATCTCTCGGTGCCACTGTTAGAACCCTAGACTTATCTCTCAGTGCCACTGTTAGAACTATAGACTTATCTGTCAGTGCCACTGTTAGAACTATAGACTTATCTGTCAGTGCCACTGTTAGAACTATAGACTTATATGTCAGTGCCACTGTTAGAACTATAGACTTATCTCTCGGTGCCACTGTTAGAACCCTAGACTTATTTCTCAGTGCCACTGTTAGAGCTATAGACTTATCTCTCGGTGCCACTGTTAGAACCCTAGACTTATCTCTCAGTGCCACTGTTAGAACTATAGACTTATCTCTCGGTGCCACTGTTAGAACTATAGACTTATCTGTCAGTGCCACTGTTAGAACTATAGACTTATCTGTCAGTGCCACTGTTAGAACTATAGACTTATCTGTCAGTGCCACTGTTAGAACTATAGACTTATTTCTCAGTGCCACTGTTAGAACTATAGACTTATCTGTCAGTGCCACTGTTAGAACTATAGACTTATCTCTCAGTGCCACTGTTAGAACCCTAGACTTATCTCTCAGGGCCACTGTTAGAACTATAGACTTATCTCTCGGTGCCACTGTTAGAACTATAGACTTATCTGTCAGTGCCACTGTTAGAACTATAGACTTATTTCTCAGGGCCACTGTTAGAACTATAGACTTATCTGTCAGTGCCACTGTTAGAACCCTAGACTTATTTCTCGGTGCCACTGTTAGAACTATAGACTTATCTGTCAGTGCCACTGTTAGAACTATAGACTTATCTCTCAGTGCCACTGTTAAAACTATAGACTTATCTGTCAGTGCCACTGTTAGAGCTATAGACTTATCTCTCAGTGCCACTGTTAGAACCCTAGACTTATCTCTCAGTGCCACTGTTAGAACTATAGACTTATCTGTCAGTGCCACTGTTAGAACTATAGACTTATCTGTCAGTGCCACTGTTAGAACTATAGACTTATCTCTCGGTGCCACTGTTAGAACCCTAGACTTATTTCTCAGTGCCACTGTTAGAACTATAGACTTATCTCTCGGTGCCACTGTTAGAACTATAGACTTATTTCTGAGTGCCACTGTTAGAACTATAGACTTATTTCTCAGTGCCACTGTTAGAACTATAGACTTATCTGTCAGTGCCACTGTTAGAACTATAGACTTATCTGTCAGTGCCACTGTTAGAACTATAGACTTATCTGTCAGTGCCACTGTTAGAACCCTAGACTTATTTCTCAGTGACACTGTTAGAACTATAGACTTATCTGTCAGTGCCACTGTTAGAACCCTAGACTTATTTCTCAGTGACACTGTTAGAACTATAGACTTATCTCTCGGTGCCACTGTTAGAACCCTAGACTTATTTCTTAGTGCCACCGTTAGAACTATAGACTTATCTCTCTGTGCCACTGTTAGAACTATAGACTTATCTCTCGGTGCCACTGTTAGAACCCTAGGTTTATCCCTCGATGCTCATGTGAGAACAAAAGGCTTCTCACTCTGTGCCATTATCTACACGTGGAGGTTGAAAGAACATTATATACCATTTATTACAAAAGCTTTACTTGTTTCTGGCAAAGCATATTTCGGAAACTTTGTATCCTGTCAAAGAGAACATTAAAAAAAAGTCCTACAACTGCTTGTTTTTCGCATAGATTTCATCGCTTTATCCTCAAATGAAAAGAGTAGGTTAATTTTTGTGGAATCCACATTTATTAAATGATCCTCTTAAAGAATTATCTAACTTGTAGGTGTAAACAAATTGACAGCTATGAATCCGGCAAGGCAAAGCGCCTTTAGCAACTTTATGGCAGGAATTCAATATTTATGCTTCCACTAAGGGTTTAAAACGATCTTTAAATAGATAAGGCAATTACAGAATTGCCTGATTTGCATGAAGCTAGACAACAAATTTGTCTAAATTTTTCTTTATTTCCAAAAATTTCTCTGTTTTCATATTCGTATGTTATAAGCGTCCATCTACCTCTTTTTTTTCTGAATATATGTCCACCATTGTCAGATAATAGCTGTTTTTTTTTTATTCATTTCTCAGTCAGTTAACTGTTCATCTGTCAATGTATAAATTTATTTGAGTGTTTTTTCTATGTATCCTCTTTTTGTCTCTCTCTCTCTTTTCCTCTCTCTCACACTCCCAGTCTCATTCGGTACTTCTCCTCATTCTCTGTTTCTCTCTCTCTCTCTCTCTCTCTCTCTCTCTCTCTCTCTCTCTCTCTCTCTCTCTCTTCCTGCCCAGATTCCTTACTCCAGTTTTCTAAATCAGAAAAAAATTATTTCATGGTACAATTTCATATAAACCTATCGCCGTATTTATAAAAAAAAATCAACAAAAAATATAGTTATTGAACGGATCAGTTTGGTAAGTGCGTTGAACCAGAGAGTTTCGCTGTTGGCGAGCGTGAGGCAAGGTAAGTCGACACAAGGCAGTCGGTAGTGAGTAAAACTCTCAGCCGATCTCCACATCGCATGATCGTTTAGTCGTCATTATTCGATACCCATAGCGGTTACACATAGTTACATAGTAATTTCATTCTTTTCTCTTTTTAAATAGACAAGGAGAGACAATGAAACATCGATTATTATCAACTTGCAAATTTTTTTCTTCATTTCTCCGTAACCTGGAGCTGAAATAAAAAAAAAAAATCTTCAACGTCGTTGCATGGCTGCGTTGCTATATATAAGGGCGAAATCGAGGCTCCCCAAGGTACAGGCCGAGTGGTCGAAATATACAAACCTTTGCAGTAAGTGTAAAAGTAAGTTTTACCATGTAATCATTTGACAGAAATAGGACAG
Source organism: Elysia crispata (assembly GCA_033675545.1). Lineage (NCBI taxonomy): Eukaryota > Metazoa > Mollusca > Gastropoda > Plakobranchidae > Elysia > Elysia crispata. The sequence goes on along the minus strand of JAWDGP010002142.1, from coordinate 3,603 downwards.
TTAGATATTTTTGTTGTGTAGGCTGAACAAAAAGTACGTTCTGAGCACAATTCAGTCCTAATTATTTTTAAAAGTTACAAGAAAATAGATCACTACAACCATCAGAATGCAAAAGTTTGTTCACTTCGGTAACTTGGTCTGTGTTTAGGAAGCCTCGACCAGACTGGTTTGAGTGAGCGAAAATTACCCTTGGGTCCATGAGTCAGCCATAATGGTTCGTTAGTTTTTTTTAATGTAGATCTAACACGGATTCTAATTGATTGTTGGAAAGACTATGGGCGGTTTTTTTTTATCTTTAAAATACCATACTTCAAGGCCCAGAGGTGACTGATGAGAAATACAAAAGACGTGAGCTGTCTTCCGACTATGTCTTTGAATATTGACATAAAAAGTAGACAACACATAACACACCCGTGGGCATTTGCACATGTTCAAAATTTCCTCGCTCACTTCTCCATTTTGGATCAGCTTCAAAGACGCAGAGGGCGCATACTCTTGGCCGAGAAGTAACATTCTAAGGTTTTTAAAGACTACTGGTTTTCAAATATATTTTTGAAAACTCGTATACGATCTGAAAGGCACAATTTTCTGATATTTTGTTATTAAGTGCAAAACAAAGGCTGATCAAGCATTCTCAGGTGAGATGTACGTCGTGTAGAGTAAAGCACAAGAAAGTTAGCTGTCGCTCACATGTACTGAATTATGTTTCATTTTGTTGAAGACTTGGGCATATATTTTTTGGGTTTATAGATGGCATATAAAGACTTATGAAATTGTTTTATTTTTTGGTATCTATGTCATATGTCTTTGATTCTAGTTATTTTCTAATTTTAATTTCTTATGTTAGTCACAATTCCTTTTGATCATTAACTGAGATAACGTATTTAATGATTGAGGATTTACAAAGATTAATTATTCAAAACATACAATCGTGATATGTGGATGCAATTTTGAAGCTTTTATGATGTTTCTATCTTCGCAAACAGATTCCATGCTAGCACGCCACTAAAGCTGTGTCACATCGTGTGCTTCGAATGAAATGGACGGACCTGAAAATGTTTGCCTGTACGGTTTGAAGAGACTACCCACCATGTTGACCCTGCAGCTGTCTTAGCGAAGCTAAGTTGATACTTCTCATTGGTTTTAAGAAAACGATGTCTTGAATTTAGTTTTTATTTGTGAAGCCAACCATACACAAAGAGGGGATGCTAGGCACAAGATATGTGTTTAAGACATTCTGCACTGTGATTTTACATACCACACACGCAGTGGTAAAACAAGGGTTTGTGCGTAGGTTTAAGAAATTTTGAGGTCACGGGGTCAATACACTGAGCGACATATCGCGACGCATTGCATCAGCCAGTTGACTCAGTCGCGCTTATTCGTGCAAAAAGACGTATAGGGTGGAAGCAAAACAATAGGACGAAAAGGGGGAAACATAATGACAGCGACACGCCCACATGAACCCATGACCCAGATAGGGCTTTTTTAATTTTATTTAAATCTCTTGTTCTATGTAACTTTTATGTATTATTTAGTACCAGTCTGCACTAAAATTCGATGAGGAATACGATTCTGAAACTTTTTTTTGTAAAAAATCCGAAATTTTTATGTCATTTTTTTATAGCCTGGCAGAGCCTGACAGGCGCCGCACCAGAAAATATCAGGCAGAGCTTGATACATGTATTCTGCCCCCCTCGCTAAACCGTACGCGACGCGCCGTCGGTATTAACTGGGTTTTTGTGCGTTTTTCTTACACACGCATTGGCTCAGCGCTGGACTCGTGAAATCTGACCGAGCGCCTCGCGCAACCACGGTGTGTATGGTGGACTTAACACCTTTTTTCTCACGGAAGTATTGTGAGTGACGAGTTACCAGCCGCTTGTCATTGTTCAAGTTCTTTCCCTTGTCCAGTCTAGCGATCGGTTTCACGAGTCCCGTTTGAGCACTGCTTCCTCTATGTTTCTGTGAGCTGAAACATGTCTTTTTTTTTCAGGCTAAATGGTCACTTGATAATTTTTATTTCTTTTCTTGCGCATAGTAGATCATATAACGAACCTCTTGGTTGATTATTTTGCTTCTTCGGCTAAGGATCATTGTTCAACGCTACAATTTTAACTATTTTTAAGTGGTTCAAGTCACCAGACACTGTCCACGGCCAGCCTTTCTCTTCACCGTCATCTTTATCACAGTTTTTTAATTAGACTCAGTCTGTTTATGTTGTTGTTGTTATTGTTATTATTTTTTGATTGTTAAAGTAATATTTTTTATTAAATGTTTTACCGAACACATTTCAAGGTAGGGATTCGAACTCCGAAACCAAATTCAATTTCTGCTTGCCTGAACTTTACTACAAAGAGATTCTTCGAGTATTTGGTTTGGTCAGTGCAATGCTGTAATAACCAAACCTTTCTCCTCTCATTCGCTCTAAAATGAAAATTTTCAAAGCTGTTTGATCTTGAAAAAGCTTAAATCTTTCCAGATACTTCTCTGTCGACATGGTTAACTCAAAACGTTCTCTATTCCTATTTTCTGCTACTGTTTTCTGTAAAGGTGAATGATGATACCTGCCTTCCTCTGTGAGACTCGCCTCAACCACTCACGCAAACCTCTCAATGTTAATCATCACGGACAACTCTAAAGCATGTTTATGATTTTGAAACAATTCCAGCATCGACTGTTTTTCCTCTACTCTTCCGCATTCTTCGCTTCCTATGACTCTTCTTTGATCTTTCCAGCTACAAAGTCATCAATTCCATTCTTTCTCCTCTCTCTCTCTTTCTCTCTCTCCCCCCCTCTCTCTCCCTCCTCTCTCTCTCTCTCTCTCTCTCTCTCTCTCTCTCTCTCTCTCTCGTTCAGTTCTACCGCCCTAAAATATTTCTTGCCTTTACCTTTCCATTAATTTTCAACTTTCCTCTCATTTCAATATTCAAGTTTTGCTGCTGCTTAGTTACTTCCTGAGCAGCAGATCTTCGCTGTATGCTCGTATTCTTTTCCAGCTCTGTTCCTTTCCCCTTATTTTTTGGCTTCAGCTGTAAGTTGTGTTGTACATATTTTTTGTCTGTTTTAATCTGTATCTCTCCAGAGGCTTTCAACACTTCTCCTTTCCTTTCAAGTCTTTTTTAGTATCTTTAGGTCTCCGATCTCTTCCAGCCCTTCTCATCATTTTCCTCTTGTGTAATTTTTCCCTCTTCCCAACTCTTCGGTAGATTTCAGACCTTCTCTTCATCTTTTCTCCTATCGAGTTTTATTTGTCTCTCTCTCTCTAGAGATTTTCAACCCTCCTGTCCAGTCTTTCTTTTTATCTATCTCCTGTGACGGTCAGTCCTTCTCATCTTTCCTTCTATCCAGTCTTTCTTTTCTTTTCTTTCCTGTGACTGTCAGCACTTCTCATCTTTCCTTCTATCCAGTCTTTCTTTTCTTTTCTTTCCTGTGACTTTCAGCCCTTCTCTTCATCTTTCCTCCTATCCAGTCTTTTATTCCTCTCTCTGCCTCTGTCTCTGTCTGTCTGTCTGTCTGTCTGTCTGTCTGTCTGTCTGTCTGTCTGTCTGTCTCTCTCTCTCTCTCTCTCTCTCTCTCTCTCTCTCTCTCTCCCTTTCCCTC
>JAWDGP010002141.1:157500-163338 GCA_033675545.1 Elysia crispata | reverse complement strand
GTTAGCCTACTTGCAGGTAGATATAACAAATCTGATGCGCTAACCTTATGGCACCAAGTTTCCCCCTAGCCAAGACAAAGCTTTTCTAAGTGAAACTCCAGCACCATTCACGGGAGACGACTTGGTGTGAACCCGCCGTGATATTCCATTGATACATGTGTTATCTCCCTTCTATCATTCTTTGTTTGTTACACTTTGTCAGACTTGTGTCACAAGCCGGGAATTCTGATGTGATGTTGGTTCAGTCCCTAAAACTCGCTCGTCTTATATTGTAGCGTACAGAGTTCAACAACTCATAACACACGGTTCAGCTTGAGAACTTTTTGTCATTTTATTTTCTTTTGGTTTCGTTTTCGTGTCGATTCTTCAAGAAGTCTGAACCATAATTATGCGGTATCGATAGAAATTATTAAACGGGTCGTTCGTTTTTACGTCACCTTAACTTCCGTAAGAATCTGATATTGAGACGGCGGCTCTCCGACGAGCCCAATGTAGGGTTTGTAAGGTGAGATCTTACCCCACTGCCACATAGTCCCTGATTAATTTGGGAGACTCTTAAACTTCCATATTGCCAGATTAACATTCTAACTGGTGAACCATTATGCGCCTGCCTGATAGTGTTTTTTTTTCCTTCCTTTTTATTTTTAGTCACGGCAGAATATAACCTCAAATCACATTTAAAATCAGTGGAGACATCCAAGTTATAGAACTCCTGTCAAACCTTATCTTTGTGTATTAAAGTTTAGGTCTAATATGAGAGAAAAATAATGATCTGATCTAACCGATGTTTTATTTGCCTCTACCTCAGAAATTTGTTCCTAGGTTCTATTTTTTTCCCTCCCAATGCCTAAGGCATCCGCTGTTTTCTACGCCACAGCTGGATAAACAACTTGTCATGCCACATTCACAAAACACACAGAAGTCAAAGCAATGAGAATGAACGCGAAGAAAAAAATAATCAACACCAAAACAACGACAGGACTCCCTTTGCGTTTTATACGCCAGGGAGTCGCAGAGCGGCTCTAAATAGTCATTTTAATCGCTGTGTACATTTCAAATATCACACACACAAAAAAAAAAAAAAAAAACAACAAGCAAAAAAACCCCAAACAAATCGGATATCATGATGAAAACACTAAGTATAAAGATATAAAGATAGAAACCCACGGACAATGACAAAATTACACACACATGCACAAACACAATATCGCATTAAAATTAATTGTTGCAAAAAGGACATGGTTTATATTTAGAATAAATGCTCTAAAGTCAAACTCAAAGCATGATATTATTGATATTTTTTAAAAAATCTTTTTCCTTCTTCTTTTAATTAATTTGTTTCTGATGTGGACAGATGAGGTCAAGGTTAGACTACAAAATGTTGAGGAGAAAATAAGCAACTTAAAAGTGAACTTGTGTCTGCCTTAGCTTTTCATTCAGTTCTGCACTAAATCTCATTCTTTTATGTTTTGCTTCTAACGTCTAATATATATATAGATAACCAGAGAACAAGGCAGAAAACAACAATGGTCTCCTTTTCTATCGGTTCCTTTAGAGTAATTTCCCGTTCGTGACGTTTACTGTAGAAATTATGGAGTTACTCCGCTTTGTAGAATTTACATCTCTGTGGTTAAATTGTTCCATACAGTTTTATACGGGGCTACTGCATGTCCAGTGATGTACCCCGACTAATTACGACTACTATTGGACGCTTATTCGCTTATTTCTACGGATTCATCCGGAGAGTAATTCTAATAGTTACTGGTGGGTCTAGTCGTACACAAAGGTCAAGCTGAAAATATTGAGCGGGACGGGGCTGCGTTATGTGAAATATACATAAATGGAGAAGGAAGAGCGACCACATAGGAAGAAGACAATTTGCTTTACATGGTAGGAAAAAAAAGAAAGACATCCACAAATCAAGATACTCGACGTTTTTGATTTACAAAGTGTAAAGAATGAATCTCAGACCCTGAGCCCAATAGAAGGAAAGTTAAAAGTTATAGGAGCTCTACAGTAATGTGCAAAGGCAGGGAAACCTTTAGTTTATAGTTTATTCATCAAAAAAAAAAGGTGGATACGAAATAAAAGGACAATTTTTATGAAGCTTTCAAACAAAGTGTGGAAGATGGCAGGTCAAAACTCACTATGACTGATTTGATTTTGTACTGTAAAGAAGAGAATTGTATGTTCGCCTATATCACCTAAATAGACAGAATTATTACACATAGAAAAGAGAATTGTATGGACATGTATATCACCAGAGAAAAGGCATTATGCATATGAAAGAGAATTCTATATTCTTACCATAGACAGGACATTACGCATAGGAAAGAAAACTCTATGTACAAGTATATCATCATAGACAGGGCATTACAAATAGAAAAGAGAATTGTATGTACATGTATCTCACCATAGACAGGACATCACGCATAGCAAAGAGAACTCTATATACATGTATATCACCAAAGACATGGCATTACACATAGAAAAGAGAATGGTATGTACATGTATATCAACATAAAGAGGGCATTACACATATAAAAAGAGAATTGTATGTACATGTATATCACCATGGACAGGGCATTACACATAGAAAAGAGAAATTTACAAACATGTATATCAATATAGACAGGGCATTATGCATATTATGAAAGAGAATTGTTTGTAGATGTATATCACCATAGACAAGGCATTATACATAAAAAAGAGAATTGTATGTGTATGAATATTACCAGAGACAGGGCATTATGTATAGAAAAGAGAATTGTATGTAAATGAGTATTACCATAGGCAGGGCATTTTGCTTAGAAAAGAGTATTGTATGAACATGTATATATTAACATAGACAACACTTGTGCTTGCATAGAAAAGTAGAGTGATTGTATGTACATGTATGAAATATACTAGTAGACGGGGCATTACACATAGAAAAGAGAATGGTATGTACACGTATATCACCATATAGAGGGCATTACACATAGAAATAAGAATTGTATGTGCATGTATATCATCATAGACATGGCATTACACATAGAAAAGAGAATGGTATGTACATGTATATCACCATAAAGAGGGCATTACACATAAAAAAGAGAATTGTATGTAACATGTATATCACCATAGACAGGCCATTATGCATGTAGAAAAGAGAAATTGCATTTACATGAGTATTACCATAGACAGGGCATTATGCATACGAAAGAGAACTGTATGTGCATGCATATAACAATATACAGGGCATTATACATAGAAAAGATAATTGTACGTACATGTATATCACCAAAGACAGGGCATTACACATAAAAAAAGAAATGTATGTACATGCATATCACCATAGACAAGGCATTATGCATAGAAAAGAGAACTGTATGTATATGAATATTACCTTAGACAGGGCATTATGCATAGAAAAGAGAATTGTATGTACATGAATATTTCCATAGACAGGGCATTATGCATAGAAAAGAAATGAATATCACCATAGACAGGGTATTATGCATAGAAAAGAGAATTGTAAGTACATGTATATCATCATAGACAGGGTATGACGCATAGAACAGAGAATTGTAAGTACATGTATATCACCATAGACAGGGTATTATGCATAGAAAAGAGAATTGTAAGTACATGTATATCATCATAGACAGGGTATGACGCATATAGAACGGACAGAATTGTATGTAAGGATGAATATCATCATGAGACAGGGCATTATGCATAGAAAAGAGAATTGTATGTACATGAATATCATCATGAAGACAGGGCATTATGCAAAGAAAAGAAATAATGTATGTACATGAATATTACCATAGACCAGGAATTATGTAGATGGAAAAGAATTTTTTGTACATGAGAATATCACTACATAGATAGGACATTAGCGTGCATAGAAAAGCGAAACAAAAGTAAAGAGACATCGTTTGGAATGGGCGGAGGGTAAAATACTGGGTCACATGAAAACAGTCTGTAAATAACACCAAAAAAAGAAAAAAAAATGAGTATGAGAAAAAGAAGCATGTTTTTCTAATGAAAAGATTGATTGATTTTTACTTTTGCGCAATAAGAGAATTGTATGTTACACGAGAAAAGAGGGAGGAGAAAGAGATATATATGTAAGAGAAAAAAAATCTTGATAGATTGTAGGTGGTTTTTTAAAAGTAAAAAAATCTCGGAAGACAGAAACTGAGAATACCTCCAGAGATTGCTTCCGGAGTCAGGCTAAAAATAGCTTTCCTGTCCTGCCAGAACGTTTAAACGAGACTAAAAACATTCTGTAGAGAAATGATTAAAGCTGGAGCCAAAAAAATGTTGGTGTAGAAAATGAAAAAGTTGAAGGTGAGAAAATTTGATGAAAAATAAAATACACTGAGAACCAGGATGTTTCGTCCGATATGGCAAAGATAGCGCATTCCGAACTGAACAGACTGTTAAAACTTTCCTATAAATAGAATGTTCAAGAAATTCCCTTATGTTGTGTTAAAAAATATTCACGTAAGAAGGATCAGAAGAGATATATGTTTAGGAGGAGGCGAACCGTAAAACAGATCAAATCGATATTCAACTGAATCTTGACTACAAAGAAAAAGTTGATCATATTAGAAAAAAAAACAAACATAATTCCCACGAGAGGAGATAGGAGATATCCTAAAGACAATCGTGCAACAAGCTTTTTATTTCAAGCTCCTTTTATGGGATTATAAAAAAGTATCGAAAACAAATTTCAGATTAGAATTTGCTGATAGAGTAAGCTGGCTTCAGTGTAGGTCACATTTATCAAAACACTTTATTACAAACTTTATAAGGTTTTTAAAGGCTCGAAGTAAACAGAAGATATATATATATATTTAAATCAACGACAGAACCACCCACGAAAAGCTAAAGTGAATAAAAGCAGTACAGCCAAAACTTGACAAGTACAGAGAAATAGCTTTGAACAAGGCAGCAGCGATGGGCTTAAAAAGAAAGACTTGAATACAATGTGTCAAGCCACACTGAAATAATAATGGCTGCCAACCCTGGACACTCACCAAAAATCATTAAGTCGTGAGGTAAAAATAAAGCGGGCGACAATCAAATGTCTACAAATTTACACGTCAGTAACGGCTTATCTCAAGCAGGAGGTAAACACTAATTCAATTAATTGATAACAATTATATCTCTATCTCTCTCTGTCACTCTCTCTCTCTCTCTCTCTCTCTCTCTCTCTCTCTCTCTCTCTCTCTCTCTCTCTCTCTCAATCTCTCTCTCTCTCTCTCTCTCTCTCTCTCTCTTTCTTCTCTCTCTGCCTCCCTCTCTCTGCCTCTCTCTCTGTCTCTTTCTTCTCTCTGCTTCGTTCTTCTCTTAACTTCCCTCTACAACAAATTATCTGTATCTATAACAAAGTTTATCTCATAAAATGTGTATAACCAGCTAAACATTAGTAAGTTATACATTAGTCTAAGACAAGTTTATCTCGTAGAATGTGTATACCCAGCTAAACATTGGGAATATATACAGTAGTCTAAGACAAGTTTATCTCGTAGAATGTGTATACCCAGCTAAACATTGGGAATATATACAGTTATCTAAGACAAGTTTGTCTCGTAGAATGTATATACCCAGCTAAACATTGAGAATATTAAACAGTTCTTTTAACGTTTACCTAACAAAATGTGTTAACCAAGCTAGACATTGAGAATATTAAACACTTCTCTCAAAGCTTATCTAGCAAAATGTGTTAACCAAGCTAGACATTGAGAATATTAAACAGCTCTTTTAATGTTTACCTAAAAAATATGTTAACCAAGCTAAACCTGGAGAATACTAAACACTTCTCTCAAAGTTCATCTAACAAAA
>JAWDGP010002141.1:125000-137500 GCA_033675545.1 Elysia crispata | reverse complement strand
AGAAAGAGACAGAGAGAGAGGCAGAGAGAGGGAGGCAGAGAGAGAAGAAAGAGAGAGAGAGAGAGAGAGAGAGAGAGAGAGAGAGAGAGAGAGAGAGAGAGAGAGAGAGAGGGAGAGAGAGAGAGAGAGAGAGAGAGAGTGACAGAGAGAGATAGAGATATAATTGTTATCAATTAATTGAATTAGTGTTTACCTCCTGCTTGAGATAAGCCGTTACTGACGTGTAAATTTGTAGACATTTGATTGTCGCCCGCTTTATTTTTACCTCACGACTTAATGATTTTTGGTGAGTGTCCAGGGTTGGCAGCCATTATTATTTCAGTGTGGCTTGACACATTGTATTCAAGTCTTTCTTTTTAAGCCCATCGCTGCTGCCTTGTTCAAAGCTATTTCTCTGTACTTGTCAAGTTTTGGCTGTACTGCTTTTATTCACTTTAGCTTTTCGTGGGTGGTTCTGTCGTTGATTTAAATATATATATATATATATTCTGTTTACTTCCAGCATTTAAAAACTTTATGAAATTTGTAATAAAGTGTTTTGATAAATGTGACCTACACTGAAGCCAGCTTACTCTATCAGCAAATTCTAATCTGAAATTAGTTTTCGATACTTTTTTATAATCCCATAAAAGGAGCTTGAAATAAAAAGCATGTTGCACGATTGTCTTTAAGATATCTCCTATCTCCTCTCGTGGGAATTATGTTTGTTTTTTTTTTCTAATATGATCAACTTTTTCTTTGTAGTCAAGATTCAGTTGAAAATCGATTTGATCTGTTTTAAGGTTCGCCTCCTCCTAAACATATATCTCTTCTGATCCTTCTTACGTGTATATTTTTTAACACAACATTAGGGAATTTCTTGAACATTCTATTTATAGGAAAGTTTTAACAGTCTGTTCAGTTCGGAATGCGCTATCTTTGCCATATCGGACGAAACATCTTGATTCTCAGTGGATTTTATACTTCATCAAATTTTCTCACCTTCACATCCTCAACTTTTTCATTTTCTACACCAACATTTTTTTTGGCTCCAGCTTTAATTATTTCACAGAATGTTTTAGTCTCGTTTAAACGTTCTGGCGGGACGGAAAGCTATTTTTAGCCTGACCCGGAAGCAATCTCTGAGTATTCTCAGTTTCTGTCTTCCGAGATTTTTTTACTTTAAAAACCACCACAATCTATCAAGATTTTTTTTCTCTTACATATATTTCTCTTTCTCCTCTCTTTTTCTCTTGTACATACAATTCTCTTATTGCGCAAAGTAAAATCAATCAATCTTTTCATTAGAAAATGGGCTTTTCTCATACTCATTTTTTTTTCTTTTTTGGTGTTATTTACAGACTGTTTTCATGTGACCAGTATTTTACCCTCCGCCCATTCCAACGATGTCTCTTTACTTTGGTTTCGCTTTTCTATGCGTAATGTCCTATCTATAGTGATATTCATGTACAAAAAATTCTTTTTCTATGCATAATGCCCTGTCTATGATGATATTCATGTACTTACAATTCTCTGTTCTATGCGTCATACCCTGTCTATGATGATATTCATGTACAAACAATTCTCTGTTCTATGCGTCATACCCTGTCTATGATGATATTCACGTACCTACAATTCTCTGTTCTATGCGTCATACCCTGTCTATGATGATATTCACGTACCTACAATTCTCTGTTCTATGCGTCATACCCTGCCTATGATGATATTCACGTACTTACAATTCTCTGTTTTATGCGTCATACCCTGTCTATGATGATATACATGTACTTACAATTCTCTTTTCTATGCATAATACCCTGTCTATGGTTATATTCATTTCTTTTCTATGCATAATGCCTTGTCTATGGAAATATTCATGTACAATACAATTTTCTTTCCTATGCATAATGCCCTGTCTAAGGTAATATTCATATACATACAGTTCTCTTTTCTATGCATAATGCCTTGTCTATGGTGATATGCATGTACATACATTTCTTTTTTATGTGTAATGCCCTGTCTATGGTGATATACATGTACGTACAATTATCTTTTCTGTGTATGCCCTGTATATTGTTATATGCATGCATATACAGTTCTCTTTCGTATGCATTATACCCAGTCTATGGTAATACTCATGTAAATGCAATTCTCTTTTCTATGCATAATGGCCTGTCTATGGTGATATACATGTACATACATTTCTCTTTTCTATGCATAATGCGTTGACTATGGTGATATACATCTACATACAATTCTCTTTTTTATGTGTAATGCCCTCTTTATGGTGATATACATGTACATACCATTCTCTTTTCTATATGTAATGTAATGTCTATGATGACATACATATACATACAATTCTTATTTCTATGTGTAATGCCCTCTATATGGTGATATAAATGTACATACCATTCTCTTTTCTATGTGTAATGCCCCATCTATGGTGATATACATGTACATACAATTCTCTTTTCTGTGCATAATGCATTGTCTATGGTAATATATACATGTTCATAAAATACTCTTTTCTAAGCAAAATGCCCTGCCTATGGTAAAACTCATTTATATACAATTCTCTTTTCTTTGCATAATGCCCTGTCTCTGGTAATATTCATACACATACAATTCTCTTTTTTATGTATAATGCCTTGTCTATGGTGATATACACCTACATGCAATTCTCTTTTATAATATGCATAATGCCCTGTCTATATTAATATACATGTTTGTAAAATTCTCTTTTCTATGTGTAATGCCCTGTCCATGGTGATATACATGTACATACAATTCTCTTTGTTATGTGTAATGCCCTGTTTATGATGATATACATATACATACCATTCTCTTTTGTATGTGTAATGCCATGTCTATGGTGATATACATTTATATAGAGTTCTCTTTGCTATGCGCGATGTCCTGTCTATGGTGAGATACATGTACATACAATTCTCTTTTCTATGTGTAATGCCCTGTCTATGATGATATACTTGTACATAGAGATTTCTTTCCTATGCGTAATGCCCTGTCTATGGGAAGAATATAGAATTCTCTTTCATATGCATAATGCCTTTTCTCTGGTGCTATACATGTCCATACAATTCTCTTTTCTATGTGTAATGCCCTGTCTATTATGATATAGGCGAGCATACAATTCTCTGTCGCAGTACAAAATCAAATCAGTCATAGTAGTTTTGACCTGCTATCTTCCACACTTTGTTTGAAAGCTTCATAAAAATTGTCCTTTTATTTTGGTCCACCTTGATGAATAAATTATAATGAGGGTTTCCTGCCTTTGCACATTACTGTAGAGCTCCTATAACTTTTAACTTTCTTTGTATTGGGCTCAGGGTCTGGGATTCATTCTTTATACTTTGTGAATAAAAAACGTCGAGCATCTTGATTTGTGGATGTCTTTCTTTTTTTCCTACCATGTAAAGCAAATTGTCTTCTTCCTTCTCCATTTATGTATATTTCACATAACGCCGCCCCGTCCCACTCAATATTTTCAGCTTGACCTTTGTGTAAGACTAGACCCATCAGTAACTATGAGAATTACTCTCTGGGTGAATCCGTAAAAATATGTGAATAAGCGTCTAAAAGTAGTCGTATTTAGTCGGGGTACATCACTGGACATGCAGCAGCCCCGTATAAAACTGTATGGAACAATTTAACCACAGAGATGTAAATTCTACAAAGCGGAGTAACTCCATAATTTCTACAGCAAACGTCAGGAACGGGAAATTACTCTAAAGGAACCGATAGAAAAGGAGACCATTGTTGTTTTCTGCCTTGTTCTCTGGCTATCTATATATATATTAGACGTTAGAAGCAAAACATAAATGAATGAGCTTTAGTGCAGAACTGAATGAAAAGCTAAGGCAGACACAAGTTCACTTTTAAGTTGCATATTTTCTCCTCAATATTTTGTAGTCTAACCTTTGACCTTATCTGTGCACATCATAAAAAAACTAATTAAAAAAAAGAAGGAAAACGATTTTTTTTTAATATCAATATTATCATGCTTTGAGTTTGACTTTAGAGCATTTATTCTAAATATAAACCATGTCCTTTTTTCAACAATTAATTTTAATGCGATATTGTGTATGTGCGTGTGTGTGTAATTTTGTCACTGTCCGTAGGTTTCTATCTTTATATCTTTATAATTAGTGTTTTCATCATGATATCCGATTTGTTTGGAGTTTTTTTGTTTGTTTGTTTGCTATTGTTTTCTTTTTTTTTTTTGTGTGATATTTGAAATGTATACAGCGATTAAAATGACTATTTAGAGACGCTCTGCGACTCCCTGGCGTATAAAACGTGAAGGGAGTCCTGTCATTGTTTTGGTGTTATTTTTTTTTTCGCGTTCATTCTCATTGCTTTGACTTCTGTATGTTTTGTGAATGTGGCATGACAAGTTATTTAATTTTTGTTGTTGTTGCTCGACACTTGTTTATGCAGCTGTGGCGTAGAAAACAGCGGATGCCTTAGGCATTGGGAGAAAAAATATAGAACCTAGGAACAAATTTCTTAGGTAGAGGCAAATAAAACATTGGTTAGATCAGATCATTATTTTTCTCTCACATTAGACCTAACCTTAATTATATAACGATAAGGCTTGACAGGAGTTCTATAACTTAGATGTCTCCACTGATTTTAAATGTGATTTGAGGGTATATTCTGCCGTGACTAAAAATAAAAAGGAAGGAATAAAAAACACTATCAGACAGGCGCATAATGGTTCACCAGTTAGAATGTTAGTCTGGCAATATGGAAGTTTAAGAGTCTCCCAAATTAACCAGGGACTATGTGGTAGTGGGGTAAGATCTCACCTTACAAACCTTACATTGGGCTCGACGGAGAGCCGCCGTCTCAATATCAGATTCTTACGGAAGTTAAGGTGACGTAAAAACAAACGACCCGTTTAATAATTTCTATCAATACCGCATAATTATGGTTCAGACTTCTCGGCTTGTGACACAAGTCTGACAGTCTAACAAAGAATGATAGAAGGGAGATAACACATGTATCAATGGAATATCACGGCGGGTTCACACCAAGTCGTCTCCCGTGAATAGTGCTGTAGTTGCACTTAAAAAAGCTTTGTCTTGGGTAGGAAGAAACTTGGCGCCATAGGGTTAGCGCATCAGACCTGTTCTATCTACCTGCAAGTAGGCTAACCATAGGGTTAGCGCATCAGACCTGTTCTATCTACCTGCAAGTAGGCTAACCATAGGGTTAGCGCATCAGACCTGTTCTATCTACCTGCAAGTAGGCTAACCATAGGGTTAGCGCATCAGACCTGTTCTATCTACCTGCAAGTAGGCTAACCATAGGGTTAGCGCATCAGGCTTGTTATATCTACCTGCAAGTAGGCTAACCATAGGGTTAGCGCAACAGACCTGTTCTATCCACCTGCAAGTAGGCTAACCATAGGGTTAGCGCATGAGGCTTGTTATATCTACCTGCAAGTAGGCTGCCGTGTTTCGCGGGTTCGAGACTCACGACCTTAATGTGTTAGGCTGGAGCCTCAGCTTCTCACCTCTACCTTGACTGATAACGTTTTGTTTTCCACATAACAAAAAGTTCTTCTATCCCCTCGTATTGGACGGTCTACATAAATATTACAAATAAATTTCTGTAAGTGTCATAGGCTACAACTCTAGGCTCGAAGGTTATCACATGAATGTTTGAAAGCTCGAAAGTTTTTCTGTCCTCACAGAAGAGGAGCAAAAATTGAGGTTTTAGCGCTCGGTAATGTATCTTTTTTGCGGTTCAGTCTAGTGTTGTTCTATATCACGTGATTTATCTTTTTGCGGTTCAGTCTAGTGTCGTTCTATATCACGTGATTTATCTTTTTGCGGTTCAGTCTAGTGTCGTTCTATATCACGTGATTTATCTTTTTGCGGTTCAGTCTAGTGTCGTTCTATATCACGTGATTTATCTTTTTGCGGTTCAGTCTAGTGTCGTTCTATATCACGTGATTTATCTTTTTGCGGTTCAGTCTAGTGTCGTTCTATATCACGTGATTTATCTTTTTGCGGTTCAGTCTAGTGTCGTTCTATATCACGTGATTTATCTTTTTGCGGTTCAGTCTAGTGTCGTTCTATATCACGTGATTTATCTTTTTGCGGTACAGTCTAGTGTTGTTCTATATCTTGTGAACAACGAGTTTCAATGCTCGACCTGTTAGATTTGTGTTATTCTATGGATTTTTCCACCTCCTGCACCGTCCTCAGCACAGAAAATAAGCTTAAAGTTAATTCCTTCACTGGACGCTCAAACAGGCATGACCTGTAAATCACTTTTTGTTAAAACGAGGTGTGGAGGAGGAGGCGGGGTTGAATATAAAGAAAACGGAGTGATCCCAAGACATTTAGAGTGCCTTCTGGTTACAATTATTCTATGTTTTGTTTCTATGACAACAGTTGAACAGCAGATAAAGCAGGTTACTTAATCCAAACCCTCTTTAGGTGCAACCAGTTGATTTTTCTTGTCCTGGCTGTCAAATTTAATCACTACCATGCCCCCATACCCCACCCTTTGTGCCTTGCCCGTTTGCAGTTTTTAGAGTTTCCCTAATAGTGCCGTGTTAAATTTTCGTGTATATAAATTATAATCATAAGTTAATAGTCAGAACGGTATATGGAAAGATCGTGCAAAACTTAATCCACTTTTTCCTGGTCTTGATTGGTTGTTTTCCTTTACCGTCCAGAACGAGGTGATTGATGAACTGCTCATTGTTTGATGTAGACCATCCGCTACTGCAGGATTTTAGGCAGCAAAAAAACATTGTTCAAAAGAGACCCTACAGGGTTTACCGACGACAGAAGGGTTTGAAACCATAACAAAACTATGCAGAACACTTAAGGCAGTCACAGCATCACGTGACTGGGTGCATATTTGAAATTTCAACGTTAGATGTAGCTATGTAAGTTAGAGGCAAGACCTTTGCTGTCCTGATAATGTAGAAAACAATAAAACATAGGCAGAAATCGCACTATTGAGGCACTGCCCGTTTGCATAGTAAAGTTAATTACATTAACAAACTCTCGCAAAGCACGAAGGAAAAAAAAATAAAAATAATGGCAGTCGAGGTAAATCCCTAGTATTAGTGAGATATCCGTTTACACCTAGCCTGCCATCAAACACTAAACTGGCCAGTCTTGCTTAGATTTATTGTTGTGTTAATTGTTCTAAGGTGATATTACACTATGGAAGACAAGGGTGTACATAAATCAAGAGTTGGTTTGCTATTAAGTTAAAGCTCTGGAACGAACTAAGGAGCTGTCCATTGTATGTAATGTAAGTTTTTAACGTACATCCTAACTTCCGTTTATTCATGGGAGCTGTGCCTAATTCTATCAAAAATTGTTAGCGTTTATTGTTGTATTCAGCTGAGAGTTTCATCGAAATAGGGCTATCGTAATCTTTTTGCTTTCTCTGGTCTTACCATTACATTTTTGCCGGGTATTAAGGCAATGGAGATCTAAATATGTTTTAAAACTGGCACCAGGGTTTATTTCTCTATTTTAAATTTCCTTGGTGCTATCAAAGAATCAAAAAGAAATGACTGACAAATTGTCTTAGCTCGAACATTTTATGAACTTGGTTTACGGGGTGAGACATTCATGTTTGCACCTGACAAGTTCAAGTTAAGACATTCGCATTTTAAGCTCAACAGTGGGTATAAAATAAGAAAAAAAATTGGGGATACCCAGTATTTAGAAATTATTTAAAGATAAAAAAATTGCAAACATAAAAATTACCTACATTATTTTATTGAATAAGTGAAGATTAAGAATAGAGCTTTTAAAATTGTATTCATTAATAGATTCTTTAACATATGCGCGAAAAAAAAACCGCAATAAACAAGACGCTTGAAAATCTTACCACACCAAATTTATGACATTTTTGAGGGTTTTTCTGTTCGCTCAGATTTTAAGTCATTTGAAAGTCGGACATGATTTTTTTTTTTTAAGTTCTCTGAGGTTTTTTTTATAATTAAGAGCAGCTCAGAGCATGCAGGCACTGGACTGAACTTGCTATAATCCTCTGGATTACACTATCTAATTATTTTATTCGGTTCAGCGATTCATTTAAAAGCGGACCAAAACCTTTTTTCAATGATCGCAGATCTTCCATAATGCGTATAGATGTCTAGGTCTAGAATCGATTACAATGGCACATTTAGATCTCTTTAGGGCAAAAAAGGCTGAACTCTCCACAAGTTATCAAACAAATTTTAGTCATGTCTTCCATAAGACTGATTTCGTTGTTAAACCATTATTATTCAGATTTAGACCTTTGGAGTTTAAAAAATAGTTTTATTTGAAAATCGTTTAGAAGAAGCTGACAATATTCAGTGCTTGTTTTTTTCTTTTTTTTTTTTTAATCAAGTCTATGAAAATATGCGGTTAAAAATAAATTGGACGTCACGACCTTAACGTAAGGCGGACCCTCCATAGACGGCACACGGCACTTAGCACACGAAACACGGCACATCTCAGGCGCGCCAAAGAGTAGCGCATTCCATAGACTGCACACGGCACGTAGGACACGACACACGGCACACCTCAGGCGTGCCAAAGAGTAGCGCATTCCATAGCAGGCACACGGCACGTAGCACACGACACACGGTACACCTCAGGCGTGCCAAAGAGTAGCGCATTCCATAGACGGCACACGACACACGGTACACCTCAGGCGTGCCAAAGAGTAGCGCATTCCATAGACGGCACACGGCACGTAGAACACGACACACGGCACACCTCAGGCGTGCCAAAGAGTAGCGCATTCCATAGACGGCATGACACAGCCGTGACGAAACATTGCGTGCCCTGATTTGCGGCATTGCTCCTTTTTTGTGCCGTGTGCTGCGAACATGCCCGACTACAAGAGGGAAATTATTGAACTTGTGGGAGACCGACCGCTTCTTTGGGACCCTAAAAACCTGGAGTGTCGTGCTATGGCCTATGGAAGGAGAGGTTTAGGCTGTGGCATGGCACGTGTCGACAAATTATGTGCCACGTACCGTGTGCCTTAGGCTGACCCTCCATAGAAGGCACACGGCACACAGCATACAGCACACGACACGCCTCACACGAGACAAATCAAATGAACACAACAATTTATAGTAGTACCCTCCATAGGCAATACGTCACAGCCGTAACGAAAAACTGTGTGCCTCGGTTTGTAGCATTGCTCGATTTTGTGCTGTGTGATGTCAAGATGGACGAGTACAAAAAGAAAATTGTAGAATTTGTGAGAGACCGACCCCTTTTTTGGGACCCCCAAAACTCAGACTATCACAACAAAGAGCATAATCATTGTTAGCATAATCAGAGTATCTTCATCTGAGGAATCCATAGCGTGTTGTTCAGTCGCGTCGTGCTGTGTGCTGCATGCCCTGTGTCTAACATCACCCAGCCAAGTGAGCCCTTGAACTTTGAACACATAAACCTCATTCATGACGTTTCGATTCGACGCTCTGAAGTTGAAGTGACTGTTATCATTACTAGAGTGTAAAATAATCATATATCACAGGGACGGACAAAGAGAGATCATGCAAAATACTGAAGTAACTGTCAAATGAATCTTTTGAAAGTCAATTACTCCTGTTTCCAAGAAAACGGAGTTTCTAAAAACAGATTCTCTCGCAAAGAAAAGGAAAGAAATAATATTCAACGGCAGACAATTGAGCCTCGTTAAAATTAAAAATTTAAATTAACATTGGAAAATAGAAAATGCTGATATTTTTTTACAATTATGAAAAGCTATGAAGTACATTATCAACAAAAGTTTGAAGAACATGTCAGATCTAGATGAATTTCATACTTCACGTTAAATCATGTATATATCCTTGATGGCTCTCAACACCGTGTATTGCGTTCAGTACAGTTGTTCGTTGATCGGTCCGTTATTTTCTTGCGGCTATCTGTCAGAGAGAGAGAGAGAGAGAGAGAGAGAGAGAGAGAGAGAGAGAGAGAGAGAGACAGACAGACAGACAGACAGACAGACAGACAGACAGACAGACAGACAGACAGACAGACAGACCGAAAGAAAGAAAGAGAGAGAGAGAGAGATAGCCAGACAGACAGACAGAGATACACACACAGAGATGGAGAGAGAGACAGAGTCAGGCAGAGATAGAAATGGACAAATAGGGAGAAAGACGCACACACAGACAGAGAGAGAGAGAGAGAGAGAGAGAGAGAGAGAGAGAGAGAGAGAGAGAGAGAGGGGGGGGGAACAGACAGACAGGCAGAGATACACACACATAGATAGAGAGAGACAGAGAGACAGGACATAAGTAACTTAAACAATTTATGTCTAAAGGCCTTTCTAGGGGGTGTAGGTACATGTTTTTAAGCATAACCATGTAACAAACAATAACATTGAAAGGGAGCTAACCATTTTAGATCTGGGGGCAGCATGCAAAGCAGTTTCTTCCCTTGCATAACTTATCTTGTGTTTTCCTAGTTTGAGGTTTCAATTTCCAGAATTTATGTCTATATATTTAAAAAAGAAAAAATTGTTTAATTGAGAGCGTTATAAGTGTTAATTCTCGTACTGTATAATTCAGTTTTTTTCTTGTTTTAAAGAACTTATTTGAATGATTTTTATTTACAGCAGAAACGTTTTTTTTAACATAATTATTGCCAGAAATCTGCAATTAAAAACGAGCCTCAAAAAAATCAAGGATTCAATAGTTGTAAACACGTAAAAACCTTAGAACTAAATGAATTTAACGATAACAAAATAAATTTAGGCCCTGAAAAGAAATAATTTGTGACTTCTGATTGTAAACAATCTGATAATAGGGTGTAAAGCCTTGTCATGTTAGAACTGTAGCAAATGTTACACAGTTGCAAGAATTACTTGCAACATATAGAGTTTAAGAAGAGCAACACTGGTCCAAGTTGTTGTTTTTATACATTTGGCCAACTTTGCTGCTGAGCAAATAGAACAATTTATTAGGACTCTTAGGAGCCTCTAGCTCTAAAACCTAACTCTGCAGCAGCTGGTTTGAAATATCTTGATAATTAGGATGAGTTAAACCATTGTTGTTTAATTTTATAATCGGTTTTTCATGATGAACGTCTTGTTTCGGAGGGGGAAAAAAAGCAATCTGATGGTGTGTTACTTACTTTCAGAAAAAAATGAATTTCGCTTTTGTTTCTTTAGTTCCTTTTTCAGATTCAAAAATATTTTAATACAGAACAGCCCTTGCTGTGGGCCGGCTATATCCAACATCATCTAAAAGTAAAGGACAGTTATGGATTAATTTTGCATCTTTTCAGAAGACAGAAAATATTATGAATAGTAAAACTTCCAAACTCATTTACTGACAGTGTGTGGGGGAAAATTGTGTCCTTTTGACCGTTACTTAGAAATTGGAACCTGTTTTCTTGAATGTGTGTAGAATGTGATTAAATCTTGCTTTGTTCATTGTGTTGTTGGCAAAATTTGACCAACTTGTAGTCTAGGAATAGAAATGCCTGGCCAGATTATATCTTGCTTGCTTTAATGTGTTGTTGGCAAGATCTGACCTACCTGTATTCTAGAGCAGTAATGCCTGGCCACATTAAATCTTGCATGGTTTATTGTGTTGTTGACAAGATTTGACCTTACTGTATTCTGGGAGTGGTAATGCCTGGCCACGAGGATCACGCATAACACGCTCGCTTTTTGCAATCGTCAAAGAGAGTTAAGCATGACAATACTGTTCAATCTATGAGTTGTGTCCCTTTGAGCGTTACTTAGAAATTGGAACCCGCTGTCTTGAATAACATTTTGAGTTTTTCGGTCTTGCCTGTTCGGCCTGTTTTGCTAACGACTCTCAAGGATAGAAAGGCATACAAGGTGTTCTTGAAGTTTTAATTCATTTTTAGCCATGCCAGGGCCCAAATTCTTACTTTAATGTTCCCTAGACCATTGCTGAAATCTCATCAAGGCTTTGTCTATCTCGTGCTGGTATTGAAGCCTTGATAGTAGCGCAGATGTTGGAACCGAAGATTTTCACAGCTCGGCAACTCCATCGAAACGTGTCGACATTTGAGGAATGATTTCTTTGTCTTCCCAACACTATATAATATTTCAGGAAAAACTTGCCTTACCGCCTCCCTCACTGCTAGCAGAAAACGTTGATCAGGAAGAAAGGTCGGGGGTGGGAGGGGGGTAGAGTCATTGAGATCTTACATCGTAGATTACTTTATTTTTGGTAAATTCTAAATTTGACAAAAGATCTTCTGCAACTCTTCAGGAAGGTTTTATGAACTTCCATAAAAAGTGCATTACGGTGCACAGCCTTACGGGAATTCCGAATCCTCTATTTATTTTCATCTACATGATAATAATTAATGTTTGAAATAAAAATTGTTAATCAATAGATATAGATACCATAAAACAATAAAAAACTGTTTTAGTCTTCCAATCGTGGAAGGTAACTGTGGCTTTGAACTTTCTATCCTTACCTTTTTAACCATGAATATTGTGGACCTAACTGGTCTCTACTCGGT